>JASAMZ010002510.1:0-16971 GCA_030248115.1 Linhomoeus sp. GSCO2_2
CGCTTCAGGCTTGGTATTCGAGCCAATCGCAACAATGACACTCCTCTGTATAGGCATCGCCGATGCCGTGGCCCACGGCTTCACTGAAGCTGAGCAAGTGGGACAACACGTAGTCTCAGGCAGTTCTTTTGTAGGAGGGCCGAGGTTTTATCAACAGAAATTTATGGTAAGCAGGGTTTGCCGCGAGACTTCGTTAGCACTATTGCATGTCTTCTCACGCCCCCTTCACGCTCTTTGGTTACACCGTTATGTCACGTTGTTGTCACCATTGCCAACTCATTCATGCTGGTATCCGCTTATTATCCCATTGGCCGGCGTGAGAGTGCATCGTCGGCCTTCTCTGTTCATTCCTCCCTTGACGAATCCGAACTGGAAACAAATCCACGATATAGTCGACCCCCTGGGCCAGAAGCCTGAGGACAGACCGGACGTTTGTGTCCGCATTTTCCGCAGGAAATTGGTGTGTACCTCTACCTACATACATACAGCGTAAAAATTAGGTCCAGCGAATAAGGCAAGTGAAAAGTACAAACAGCTGTTGTTTTAGAAACAGTTGCACGACATGATCTACAAAACCGGCCACTTTGGCCCAGTCCTGGCCTACATGGGCGTCATTGAGAGTCAAAAGAAGGCCTTTTGCACGCCCACCTGATCTACGCTGAAGGCACCCTCACACCCAGACTCACCAGACGAAGTCGACAGAATTGTGCAGGCCATCCTGCCTGACCCTGAGACGGTGAGACGGTCACCAACGCTCCTTGTGGTTCATAGACTATTTCTGGTTACAAACGATTTTCAGGAACCAAAACTGTTTGTTTGAGCTGGTGACGCGCCATATGTTGCACGGCATGTGCGGAAGAGGAACCAACGCGCAGTGCATGAGTGACAACAAATGCACGAAATTCTTCCCCAAGAACTTCTGTGAAGAGACCGCTCTGTCAGAGACGGGCGGCTCGCCCATCTATAGGCGTCCAGACAACGGGCGCGTGGCCAAAGTCAAACAGAAGGGCGTCGAATACAGCTTTGACAATCGCCGAGTTGTGCCATACAACGCCGGGCTATTGGCCACCTTCAAATGCCACCTCAACGTGGAGATTGTGGCGAGCGCCAAGAGAACGTGCCCAAATATCTATATATGTACATCTGCAAGGGGGCCGATCGAGTGCTGTTCTCGATCACCAGACTGCCCACTCCAGCTGAATTGGCAGAGAGTGAAGCTCAACCTACTGCTGAGGAAGACGAAATTTCGGTGTGGAGTCCATTGCCACTTTCTGTAATGTGTTTACCATTTGCCACTTGGGATATCTCGAAGCTGTTGCAGACCTATTTGGATGCGCGGTACATCTCGCCGCCAGAGGCCTGTGACCGAATGTTTGGAAACGACGTCGCTTGGACATACCCACCTGTCCTTCCACTGGCCGTCCACACGCATGACAATCAGCAAATTCTGATTCAGGTTTAGTCAATTTAAGAACGGTTTGCTGTAGGACACTGTAGGCACACTTGGTGTTAACTTCAGGAGGGGCAGAAGCTCGAGGAAGTGGACGTGAAGCAGACCACGCTCACGGCGTGGTTCGACTTGAACAAGAGCAACGCGGAAGCCCGTCAACTGAGATACACCGAGATTCCGGAGAACTTCACCTACAGTGGCGGGAAGTGGCGGCCGCGGAAGAGAGGATTGGGCGACGCCCACAGGCCCCCAATGATTGGACGAATGTACAGTGCGGCGCCCACCGACGTTGAACGATTCTACTTGCGCCTCTTGCTGACGGAGCAGCGTGGCGCCACCAGCTACGAGGACCTCTGCACTGGTATGTAGGTACTTATATTCATGATTCAGGAATACAAAAGGGCCGTGACATGTTATGCTGTCAATCGGAATCGTGCTTCCAAGTTCTCTCACTTGCTTTCCGCATTGCGTTTGCAGTGGACGGGGAACAGTGCGGCACTTTTCGGGACGCCTGTGTCAAGCTGGGCCTGGCAATAGACGATCGCGAGCACGCCAAATGCCTCAAAGAGTCAGCCGACATTCGCTCTGGCAGGCAATTGCGCCGCCTATTCGTCAGCATTCTGATCGCCTGCGAGCCAGCCGAACCCGGCCTGTTGTTTGACCAATTCAAGAAGGTAACACCGCTTAAACATTAGCACACGCAGACACACAGCAGCCTTGATGCCTCC
The DNA here is from genome assembly GCA_030248115.1 of Linhomoeus sp. GSCO2_2. Taxonomy (NCBI): domain Eukaryota; kingdom Metazoa; phylum Nematoda; class Chromadorea; order Monhysterida; family Linhomoeidae; genus Linhomoeus; species Linhomoeus sp. GSCO2_2. The sequence continues at coordinate 2,179 of JASAMZ010002510.1, forward strand.
ACATTGTCGTTTACAGGATCTGACAGACGATATCAAATTCGCTGAGCACCGCCGCAGTGGAAGATCCATGACTGAGGAAGAAGCGACTGATCAGGCGTTGCGCCACATGTCACGACTGCTGTCATTTCACGGCCGCTCTCTGGCCCAGTACAAGGGCATGCAGGAGCCGCCTGAGGTCCCAGACGACGGCATGCTTCTGGAGACAGAAACGTAGGCATTGGGCACTCACTATGTGTGTAGGGCTCACTGTGTAGGGGTCAGCCAGTTTGACTACCACCATGTATATTGTTTAAGGACGCCCAGCGTCGACTTCAACGAGCTTCAACAGCGACGACGACAACTCACTGAGGAGCAAGAGAAGTTGCTGAAGGCCATTTTGGATTCTGTCTTGGCCGACCAGGGCGGCATCTTCTTCATCGACGCGCCTGGCGGCTACGGTACTGAATACTGACAAAATGCCACTTTGAAAGAGGTTGACTAAACGCCGATGTGTTCTCCGTATTTCAATTTCAGGGAAAACCTATCTGCTGAACGTGATAGTGGATACGGTGCAGATTCACGCCAGATCGGCTATAGTCACTGCTTCCTCTGGAGTGGCAGCGCTGGAGCTGCACGGTGGCAGAACCGCCCACAGCGCGTTCGCCATTCCGACGGACGTGCTGGATATGCACACGAGCTGCAGCGTCTCTAAGCAGAGCGCTCAGGCGGCCGCTTTGCGCCGTGCGTCCCTCATTGTATGGGACGAAATCAGCATGGCAGACAAATTTGCCATTGAGGCAGTAGACAGACTCTTTCAGGTCTGCGTATACAGTCACTTTCGGTAGACTCGGTTGCATTAATCGGCACTGTTGTTCAGGATCTGATGGACTACAAGAATCGTTTTGGTGGCAAAACTGTCGTCTTCTCGGGCGATTTTCGCCAAGTACTGCCAGTGATTCCCCTGGCAAGTACGAGCCGCATTATCAGTCGAACTCTGAAATTCAGTCATCTTTGGAAGGAGGTACTATACGATGCTGACCACGGATGCTTATGTAGCCAGAGTTCTTAGCCAGAACATATTGCGACACTCCATTGGTTTGTTTGTTGGGCACAAAACTCTTCCATCTCTCCACTACCGTACTAACCTAAACACGGCTACTGTATTGTTAGTGCTCGGTCGCCAACATTAGTCAAACAATTACAGTGTATTTTGTTTAGACAAAACAGCTGCGACTGACTGAAAACTTGCGGGCACTGACAGCAGAAGGCTCGGACAGTAAGTTTCGCTTTTATGTATGGGTACCTATGTATGTGCATGCATAGTGCTATAGCTGAAGGCAAGCAGTTTCACTCCTTTTGCAGGAGATACCCAACTGGAATTCGCTGATTTGCTCCTATCTCTGGGCAACGGAAGCTTTCCTCCAGTCCCTGAAGACGGTGACGAGGAAATCGTGCAGCTGCCAGAAGTCGCCAACGTGGCTTCTGTGGCAGATTTGACGGAATTTGTGTTCGGACCCGCCTTTGACCCCGACTCCATGAAGAACTGCGCTATTCTGGCGCCGAAGAACGACATTGTGAGAACCCTAAACAATGTCATGCTGGACAGCTTGCCAGGGGACTCGCATGTCTATCTTAGTGCCGACGAAACGGCCAATGACTACGACAGTATGTCATTAACAATCTATTTGGCGCGCCCTTTAACTGTATGTCATGATGAGCATCTCGCTTGCAGGTCGCATGTACACCCCAATCGAAGTCATTCACTCGAATACCCCATCCGGAATGCCCTTGCATCGCCTGGAGCTGAAAGTCGGCGCGCCAATTCTGATTCTGCGCAATCTGAACCAAGGCGCTGGCGTTTGTAATGGCACGAGATGCGTCGTCAGAGGATGCTATCCGCACACCATCTATGCGGAGATTTCGAAGTTTGTCTTGCTCCCAACACGATGACGTGTGTGACCTTTATACATGATTTTGTACCTCTACAGTGGTTCCCACGCTGGGGAATTCACATTCATCCCAAGAATCACTCTGGAATCCCAACACGAGCGTGGCCAGGTCTTCTTTCGGGTTTGTGACTTTCTTTTGAGACAGCGTTGCCTGCGTACTGCACAGCATGTAGACACAAGGGGGCAAGTTGCCTACGATTGCCTGCACAAAGTATTGTACCTGAACAGTTGGATACTACAGCAAGTAAACAATTCAGCGCCGCCAGTTCCCAGTGCAACTGGCGTTCGCCATGACCATTAACAAGGCGCAGTCGCAAACGCTGGAGAGGGTGGGCGTCCACTTGAGCCCCCCAGCCTTTGCCCATGGCCAGCTATACGTTGCCCTGTCCCGAGTGCGTCGCCTGTGCGACGTGAAGGTTGGCGCTTCCTACTCGCACCTGCCATGCACCCTATGAAACAAAAGCACACATGCAGATATTCCTGGGAGACGAGTTGGACGAGGAGAGTGTGTTGCCCCACCACTGCACCAGAAATATCGTGCACAAAGAAGTGCTTGGTGCCGGCCAGCCTGAAGAACACGGTGTCGAGATTGTTGATTCTTGAGATCATAGCTTGCCGCCCAGTGTTTTGTTTGTTCATGCTGTGTTGTCGTCGTTGTGTTCATGCAGTGCTGTCAAAATTAGTACTCTGTCGTCACCAGTATTCTATAGTAGACAATTCTGTCGTCACCAGATGTGTTCTTCAACAGTAGAGTATGCCTGCATTTTCCAACAGTAGAATAGTGTGCCATCACCAGGCTCCCTGACTGCATTCTTCAAGCAGTGGCAGCAGGCTGTAATGTGTATTCATAAGCGCAGAAGCTGGCACAACCCTAAATGTTGGCACAGTAGGAGCACAGCCTCAATCTCAAGCCACTAAGATCTATCTGAAGTCTCCTACAGACCAATTTCAAACATTTGTGTAGTGCATTCAGAGGCACTGGAAAGTGTACAACACTAATTGCAGGCACTGGCAGGGAATCGTGTTAACTGCTTTTAGATCTGTGAATTCTGAACTGCAAACAGCAGTGATCTGAAATTAATGTTTGCGCTATATTCTACATGCTGTGCAGATTTCGCACAACCTATAGACTATTGAGATTCTCCTACGGGCTAAAGGCTCTAGTCCATATTACTAAGCGGCCTAGAGTCTGTCCGTCTGTTTGTGGCTCTGCGAGCGCCATATCTCTAGACACAGTTGTCGGTTCGCGATGATCTATGGCTTAAACTGACCGTCCTGGCCTGTAGTTGTGCATGAAGGTTTGTGGACTTTGGTCGATGTCTAAATTCCAAAATATTTCGAAAATATCGACTGCGCCAGTACATTCTGAGCACAGAAGGCACCACACGCAGTGATTGACGTTTGATTTCGCGCCAAACGCACTTTACAGTGTCACCATTCATGACAGAGTTGTCGTTGTGACACTCCAAAAGTTTATTCGCAGGCACTGTGTGCACTGGCAGGGGCGCAGCATCAAACTGCTTTGGATCAATGTCAAATGTCTTTCGATCTATCTGAAATCTACTACGGGCTAAATCCATATGTCTACGGGCTAAAGCCAAGTGTCTATTGTGTATTTGCAGGAGTGGGAGCTGGTGCGACCCTAAATGTAGGCACTGGCAGGGGCACAGTGTCAAATGCCTTGAGATCGATATGAAATGTTCTATGGGCTAAACCCAATAGTCTACAGGCTAAACCCAAGTGTCCATTGTGTATTTACAGGCACGGGAGCTGGCGAGAGTCTAAATGTAGGCACTGGCAGGGGCACAGTGTCAAATGGCTTGAGATCTATCTGAAATGTTCTATGGGCTAAACTAAGTTGTCTATGGGTTGAACCCAACATGATTGACCATAGAGATTCTCCTACGGGCTAAAGGCTCTAGTCCTAATTACTATGGTGCCTAGAGTGTGTCCGTTTGTCTGTCTGCAAATGCCATAACTCTAGACACAGTTGTCGGTTCGCGATGGTCTATAGCTTAAACTGACCACCATTCACTGTAGTTTTGCACCTCCTATTTTAGAACTTTGACCTATGACTAAATTCCACAATATTTCGCAAATATCAACTGCACCAGTACATTCTGAGCACAGACAGCACCACACGATGTGATTGACGTTTGATTTCACGCCAAAAGCGATATACAGTGTCACCACTCATGACAGAGTTATCGTTCTGAGACTCCAAAGTGTATTCGCAGGCATTGCATGCACTGGCAGGGGCACAGCATCAAACTGCTTTGGATCTATGTCAAACGTCTTTAGATCCATCTGAAATTTCCTGCAGGCTAAACCCAAATGTCTACGGGCTAAACCCAAGTATCTATTGTGTATTTACAGGCACTGGAGCAGGTGCGAGTGTAAACATAAGCACTGGCAAGGGCACAGTGTCAAAAGGGTTGAGATCTATCTGAAATGCCCTATTGGCTAAACCCAAATGTCTACGGGCTAAACCCAAGAGTCTACTGTGTATTTACAGGCACATGAGCTGGCACGAACCTAAACGTAGGCACTGGCAGTGGCGCGGGGTCAAATGGCTTGAGATCTATCTGAAATGTCCTATGGGCTAAACCCAATTGTCTACGGGCTAAACCCAAGTGTCTATTGTGTATTTACAGGCACAGGAGCTGGCAAGATCCTAAACATAGGCACTGACAATGGCACAGGGTCTAACGACTTGAGATCTATGTAACTGTACTGTACTGCAGTGCACTGAATTCGATGATTGCATTATCTCCTTCATGCTTTGCAGGTTACCCATACGCTATTGACCATAGAGATTCTCCTACGGGCTAAAGGCTCTAGTCCTTATTACTAAGCGGCAAGAGTTTGTCCGTGTGTTTGTTTGTTTGTCTGTGGACGCCATAACTCTAGCCACAGTTGACGGATCGCGATGATCTATGGCTTAAACTGACCGTCCTGGCCTGTAGTTGTGCATGAAGGTTTGTTGACTTACGTCGATCTCTAAATTTCAAAATATTGCGCAAATATCGACTGCGCCAGTACATTCTGAGCACAAAAAGCACCACACGAAGTGATTGACGTTTGATTTCGTGCTAAGACTACTTCACAGTGTCACCATTCATGACAGAGTTGTCGTTGTGAGACTCCAAAGTGTATTCGCAGCCACTGGCAGGGGTGCAGCATCAAACTGCTTTGGATCAATGTCAAATGCCTTTAGATCTATCTGAAATCTCCTAGGGGCTAAATTCAAATGTCTACGGGCTAAAGCCAAGTGTCTATTGTGTATTTGCAGGCACAGGAGCTGGTGCGAGCCTAAATGTAGGCACTGGCAGGGGCACAAGGTCGAATGACTTGAGATCTATCTGAAATGTTCTACGGGCTAAACCCAATTGTCTATGGGCTAACCCCAAGTGTCTATTGTGTATTTACAGGCATGGGAGCTGGTGCGATCCTTAATGTAGGCACTGGCAGGGGCACAGGATCGAATGACTTGAGATCGATCCGAAATGTCCTATGGGCTAAACACAATTGTCTATGGGCTGAACGAAATGCCATTGACCATTGAGATTCTCCTACGGGCTAAAGGCTCTAGTCCTATATACTAAGCGGCAAAACTCTGTCCATCTGTTTGTTTGTTTGTTTGTTTGTTTGTGGCTCTGTGGACGCCATAACTCTAGCTACAGTTGACGGATCGCGATGATCTATGGCTTAAACTGACCGTCCTGGCCTGCAGTTGTGCATGAAGGTTTGTTGACTTAAGTCGATGTCTAAATTCCAAAATATTTCGAAAATATCGACTGTGCCAGTACATTCTGAGCACTGAAGGCACCACACGCTGTGATTGGCATTTGATTTCGCACCAAAAGCGCTTTACAGTGTCACTATTCATGACAGAGTTGTTGTTGTGGGACTCCAAAGTGTATTCGCAGGCACTGTGTGCACTGGCAGGGGCGCAACATCAAACTGCTTTGGAGCAATGTGAAAATGTCTTTAGATCTAACTGAAATCTCCTACGGGCTAAACCCAAATGTCTACGTGCTAAACCCAAGAGTCTACTGTGTATTTACAGGCACAGGAGCTGGTGAGAGCCTAATTGTAGGCACTGGCAGGGGCACAGTGTCAAATGGCTTGAAATCTATCTGTAATGTCCCATTGGCTATACCCAAATGACTACGGGCTAAACCCAAGTGTCTACTGTGTATTTGCAGGCACGGGAGCTGGTGCAAGCCTAATTGTAGGCACTGGCAGGGGCACAGTGTCAAATGGCTTGAAATCTATCTGCAATGTCCTATTGGCTATACCCATATGTCTACGGGCTAAACCCAAGTGTCTACTGTGTATTTGCAGGCATGGGAGCCAGTGCGATCCTAAATGCAGGCACTGGCAGGGGCACAGGGTCGAATGACTTGAGACATAACTGTAATGTTCTGCAGTGTGCTGAATTCAATGATTGCGTTATCTCCTTCATGCTCTGCAGATTACCCATGGGCTATTGACCATTGAGATTCTCCTACGGGCTAAAGGCTCTAGTCCTATATACTAAGCGGCAAGAGTCTGTCCGTCTGTCTGTTTGTTTGTCTGTCTGTAAACGCTCTAGCGCTCGCTACAGTTGACGGATCGTAATGATCAATAGCTTAAACTGACCGTCATAACATGTAGTTTTGCACCTCCTATTTTAGAACTTTGACCGATGACTAAATTCCACAATATTTCGCAAATATCAACTGCACCAGTACATTCTGACTGCAAAAGGCACCACACTCTGTGATTGACACTTGATTTCGCACCAAAAGCACTATACAGTGTCACCATTCATGACAGAGTTGTCGTTGCGAGACTCCAAAGTGTATTCGCAGGCACTGCATGCACTGGCAGGGGCTCAGCATCAAACTGCTTTGGATCTATGTCAAATGTTGTTAGATCTATCTGAAATCTCCTACGGGCTAAACACAAATGTCTACAGACTAAACCCGAGAGTCTATTGTGTATTTACAGGCACAGGAGCTGGCGCAAGCATAAATGTAGGCACTGGCAGGGGCACAGTGTCAAATGATTTGAGATCTATCTGAAATGTCCTATTGGCTAAGCCCAAATGTCTACGGGCTAAAGCCAAGTGTCTATTGTGTATTTGCAGGCACAGGAGCTGGTGCAAGCCTAAATGTAGGCACTGGCAGGGGCACAGTGTCAAATGACTTGAGATCTATCTGAGATGCCCTATGGGCTAAACCCAATTGTCTGCAGGCTAAACCCAAGTGTCTATTGTGTATTTACAGGCACGGTGAGCTTGTGCGATCCTAAATGTAGGCACTGGCAGGGGCACAGTGTCGAATTACTTGAGATCTATCCAAAATGTTCTACGGGCTAAACACAATTGTCTACAGGCTAAACCCAAGTGCCTATTGTGTATTTACAGGCACGGTGAGCTGGTGAGATCCTAAATGTAGGCACTGGCAGGGGCACAGGGTCGAATTACTTGAGATCTATCCAAAATGTCCTACGGGCTAAACACAATTGTCTATGGGCTAAACCCAAGGCCATTGACCATAGAGATTCTCCTACGGGCTAAAGGCTCTAGTCCTTTATACTAAGCGGCAAGAGTCTGCCCGTCTGTTTGTTTGTTCGTTTGTCTGTAAACGCTCTAGCGCACGCTACAGTTGACGGATCGCGACGATCTATAGCTTAAACTGACCGTCAGAACACGTAGTTTTGCATCTTTGCTTTTAGAATTTTGACCGATGACTAAATTCTGTAATATTTCGAAAATATCGACTGCGCCAGTACATTCTGAGCACAAAAGGTGCAGAGGGCTGTGACTGACGTTTGATTTCGCGACAAAAGCGCTTTACAGAGTCACCATTCACTACAGAGTTGTCGTTGTGGGACTCCAAAGTGTATTCGCAGGCACTGGAAGGGGCACAGCATCAAACTACTCTGGATCTATGTCAAATGACTTTACATCTGTCTGAATTCTCCTATGGGCTAAACCCAAATATCTACGGGCTAAACCCAAGTGCCTACTGTCTATTTACAGGAATGGGAGCTGGTGCAAGCCTAAATGCTGGCACTGGCAGGGGCACAGTATCAAATGACTTGAGATCTGTCTAAAGTCAAGGGCACAGTGTCAAATGTCTTTAGATCTATCTGAAATCTCCTACGGGCTAAACCCAAATGTCTATGGGCTAAACCCAAGCGTCTATTGTGTATTTACAGGCATGGGAGCTGTCGCGCGCCTAAATATAGGCACTGGCAGGGGCACAATGTCAAATGTCTTTAGATCTATCTGAAGTGTTCTACAGGCAAAACCCAAGTGACTACGAGCTAAACCCAAGCATCTACTGTGTATTTACAGGCACGGGAGCTGGAGAGATCTTAAACATAGGCACTGACAATGGCACAGGGTCTAACAACCTGAGATCTGACTGTAGTGTCCTGCAGTGCACTGAATTCGATGATTGCTTTATCTCCTTCATGCTCTGCAGATTGCCCATACGCTATTGACCATGGAGATTCTCCTACGGGCTAAAGGCTCTAGTCTCTGCTACTAGCGCGCATGTGTCTCTACTTCTCGCGGGCTCTATCGTATTGGCAGCGCCTGAGACTTCGTGCTTTGAAATTAGCTTCACGGAACAGTGAGAAACGAAAACGCGGCAGCACAATTTCCGAAGTCGAACAACAACTGAGCACCAACTGCCAACCTAAGGCGTGTGCGACATAGTGATTCAGTCTCAGAGATCGACGTCCATGAGTCTCTGGTGTGCGACGTGCGAAAGCTGGACGGTTCTACGCAGCTCCGACATCACCCGAAGCACCCCCAGTAGTTCCAATTCCCCAGCAGCCTTGTAGAATCTCGTCTGCTGACTGGCCGACTGCTCCTTTCGCTTCTGCTTTGTCTTAGGTAGATCCCCAAAGAGCTCAGTCGTCTTCTGGAACCACTGGCCCATATCCAGTGTTTTGCACAAGGTGGCAGCGGAAGCGGAAGAGTAGCTGAGTTCCACCAGCGCCCGGTAGGCGGCGCCGCAGTCGCTGGTGAAGCTGCTCAGACGTCGCTTGCCACCCCCCAGGTACAGGGTTTTTTTTTAGATGACCACTTTTCGTTCGGCCAGATTTTGTGCAAAACTAAACCACTGTAAGTGAAACTTTAACACATGGTCAGAAAGGCTTTGCCATTTTGTATGTTAGATGCCCAGCTAAATTGGTCTTGCATTGCGGAAATTACAGGGTGTCAAAGTTCAGGCCGGAAATCTCACGATCGGCCGACTTTGAAGCACGGTAACTCGGTCGTTCCGCCGCTTTTGCGGACGCGGCAAACTGCATCTGAAAGGTCTTTAAACAAGCTTTAATTTGCCACAAGAACGAACCTCCTACGTCGTCTAACGGCCGAGTTACAGCTCGTCGAATATTCTTGGCATTGGTCAAAGCCGCCCTTTCCCAGCGGAGGGCGGTTCTCGACTCTCCAGAACGCGTTATCAGAAACTTTGACGGTCGATAACTCGGCAGTTGGACGACGTAGGAAGTTCGTTCTTGTGGCAAATTAAAGCTTGTTTAAAGACCTTTCAGATGCAGTTTGCCGCGTCCGCAAAAGCGGCGGAACGACCGAGTTACCGTGCTTCAAAGTCGGCCGATCGTGAGATTTCCGGCCTGAACTTTGGCACCCTGTAATTTCCGCAATGCAGGACCAATTTAGCTGAGCATCTAACATACAAAATGGCAAAGCCTTTCTGACCATGTGTTAAAGTTTCACTTACTTTGGTTTAGTTTTGCACAAAATCTGGCCGAACGAAAAGTGGTCATCTAAAAAAAAAACCCTGTACTTCTCGGGTTCCACCAAAGCCGCGTCCAGCATTACAGAGGGGTCGGCGTGAGAGAGGGCGAGATCCTTTACTTGTAGAGGCAGAAAGAAGCCTGAAAGGTGGGTTACTGTAGTGAATGCTTTAGCAGCAGTGAGTGATACTGTAGCGAAGCGCATAATGGTCACGAAAGGTCCCAGCGTCTACCAAAGCTACGTGAACATGTCAAATCTAGGCAAGGGAGAGGGCTTTTCACTCCGTTGCACGCGCGGCCACGTCTATCACATGCTCCATCCATACCATACCATTCCACAAGGGCAGCTGCTCTGAATCGTCGGGCAGCGTCAGGTGGTTGGCGAAGTTCGTCCTGAGGCAGCGCAAGAGCTTGTCGCGCTCCTGCGAAAGCACGTTGTGCTGCTTGCGATCCTCCATCTTGCGCTTGAGCTCCTCTTGCACCTGCGAGCGCGATTGCGCTTCGCGGCGTGCCGGCCGATTTGGATCTACCGCCGCCGATTCAGCGTTTTCCCTGAGAGCGCAAAAAGTTATCACTGGAAGTGCAAAGCGCAGTTACACATGCTACCTACCTCATCTGCCGTCGCTCCCTGTCCAAAGCGTCCTGTCTCTCGGGAATCGACTCGAAGTCTTGGCGCAGCTTGTGGAGCTCTTTGCAGAAGTCGGCCACCTCTTCGCAAAGGAGGTACTTCTTCAGTACGTCCATGGCCTCTGCGAGCTTCGCCACAACCGTCTCTCGGGGCCAGCTCAGCCACAATGCCTCCCAACAACTGAATGGGAATGGGCTGGTTGGGCACATACCGTAATTATCTCTTTTCACTTTCTCTGGGCTGAAACAACAGAAAGTAGAAGAGGAAACGAGAGTAGGAAGAAAGACATGGCTTCGCCGTCGTCGTCGCTGCTCGAACAAGAGGAAGCGCTCGTGGCAGCGGCGAACGCGGCGCTCCAGCGGCTGCAGCAGTCGCCGTACAATCCCTCGCTTCCGCCCGTCGACCTGACTTCTTTCTACGTCGACAACCTGCTCAGCGGCTGGCGACCGCGGCAGTTGGAGGTTGTCTAGAGCTCAGCTTCTGTCTCGGAAGGAGAAACGGAAGTTTTCAGCTCGACTGGGCCGATCTGAATCGCGAGGCCTGCCAGCTGTGGAACTGCCCACTCTGCGAGCATCTGCCCGCCAGCAGCAGGCGTCGCCTTCGATCGCAGCAGCTCCAGGAAGGAGAGGAAGAGAAGCCGACGACGGACGACAACGACGCCAAGCGAGCGGAAGGAGACGACGAGGCGCAGTTGGCCAAGAAGAAGAAGGAAGAGACGACCGCCTGCTGCGACGTCTGCGCGGAGGAGGCTGCGCCGCCGACGGCGATGCTGCCCTGTCGCGGCTGCGACCACTCCTACTGCGCCCTCTGCCACCTGCGCATCGTCGGAGGGCCGCCCAAGTGCGCTGTAGTCACTCCTCCGAGCTCTAGTGACAACTCAAAGGATAGAAGTCAGCGTACATTTCAGCTTCGCCCGCTGCCCGTTCTGCCGCAAGCCCTACGACAACCGTCAGAGGGAGCCAAGGGTGCGGCACCCGGTGGAAAGCTGCTGGACACGGACTCCAGCGCCTGCGATCCCACCAGGCGGCTCCTGGCATCCGCCTAGTCAGCGGCGCCAACTGCACCTACCACTTCGAGAGCAGCCCCTACCAACAAGGGCCCTGGAAAGGCAGCTGGGAGAATGGGTGGTCAGCGAGCAAGGGACAGCGCCCACGGCAACAACATCAGCGCGTGGCCGCCCAGACAGTCGGTGGGGGAGGAGGAGGGCAATCGGACAGAGGCCGGCTTCGTGCTGGCCAGCTACAGGACTGGGCCCAGGGATCTCCTACATCCCCGCCTACCACCCCAGAAGCCAGTCCCCCGTCGCGTGGTCCTTCTGGGCCCCTTTGGATGTGGACTGGTGGGGACCATTGGGCGAGCGGTCGTCCGCCACAGGGCCCCCTCTCACACCCCTCAATAGCCGAAGAAGCATTCCGACCGAGGGCCACGGGCCTGCCCTTCTGAAGGAGACGACTACGCCCTCTCCCCGCTGTCCCTGGAGCCCCGGCGCAAGGGACTGCTGGCCCCCTAACAAGGGCCGCCGGATCCTAGAACGGCCTCGACAACAACAACAACAACAACAACCGTCAGAAGCAGTGGCTCGACTTTCTGAGAAGCTGCCACTTCGGTGGAGGAGAGGACGGGGGAGGAAGGCCGGCCGAGAGAAGCGTCGCCTTCTGGGGAGACCTCTTGCTCCAATGTGCGCAAGTTTAGAGTGTTCTGATGCCAAGTGCGACTATGCTAGCCACTAAAGCGCGCCATTTCAGATGCGGACGCGATCCACGCTGTCTTGGGACAAGAACAAGGCAAGTACTATGCGACTGGCATACTGTAGCTCACGAAACACTTCTACTTCTACTTCCAGAGGCGGTCGACCCGCCGACGCCACCAGAAGAGGAGCCGCCGGAGCAGTATCTCACGTACTTCAGCTGAGCAGACAAAGGAGGGCGGCGGCGGCGATATTCCACTCAGCGATTTGTGATACTCGCGCTACTTCTTACGCTACCAATTTCGCGATGAGATTTCGATTCTGCGTGCCCTCTTACCGCAGCATGTCCAGGCGGGCCTCGTGTTCCATGGCGCCCCGTTCGATAGTAGAAACGGCGGTGCGCGATCGCAGCAGTCCCTCTCCGATGAGTCGGTAGAGCTCCAAACTGTCTACAGTCTCGGGCAGATCCATCAGTAGAAGTCGAAGCACCTCGCCGACTGCCAGAAGGCACTTGCGCCGCGACGAGACCCCTTCCAGCGCCATGGCCACGCGTTCAGAAGCTTCCGAGCCTTCGTCGTCGTCGTCCTAGAACAGCAAAGATTGAAACAGTGCTTTCTTGGTTCAGATAGTACAGTCACACGTGTGGACAGTAGCCGACCACAAACTGCGTGGTCAATTCTTGCAATGCGATCTAGGCGCAAGCTACATGCAATTTACAACTTGAGTGTCTACCACGGCAGTGATTTAAAAGCGAGAAGCGATGGTAACAATGTTTCTTACGTATAACGCCAGAGCGTCACTCGTTTCGCAGCCGACATGCGCACACATCACCTGCTTCAATACGAGTGGCATTGCACTACTGTGATGCATTAGTGAGAGAACGTACAGTATATCAGTCTTAGCGATTGCCATTCAATTCCGTCACAAAACACGCACCAGTATCTCATTCAATTCCGCTTCCTCCATCCCATTCGCCAGTTCTTGAACCCGTTCGATGTCGACGTGACAGAAGGCCGTCAGCTTCTCGTCCAGGCACCAGTTCAACAATGCCAACTTCAGTGACTTCTTCAATTCGAGAAGATAGTGGTTCTGATGACTGAAGTCCCGTCTCAGGGAAGCCACCAGCTTGGAAGAGAGCACGATGGGGAACTGAAAGAGAGAGTGATGAGAGAGAGAGTGGGGGGGGGGGGGGGGGGGGGAGGAGGGAGGGAGGGAGGGAGGGAGGGAGGGAGGGAGGAAGGGAGGTAGACGAGACGAGACATAAAAGGCCACTTCTATCCACACTCAAATCCATAATCTCCCCACCCTTCTCTTCCAGACCAGCTCTTCCATCGCCTTCATCAGCGTGCTCTCTGGGTCGGCCACCGAGAAGGCGGTCACTCTCAGCGTCCGGTAGGCGTCGCTCGAGAGCCGACTGTGCACCACAGAAGGCGAGGTGGCCACTCCAATCACCAGTACCAACGGAAGGGCCAGGCGACTGGCTCTGTTGGCCAGCATGCCGACGAGTTGGTCCACGAAGCGCTGCTGAAATGGGGGTTTGATTGGAAATGAGCGCGATTCCGCAGTTGTGCACAGCACCTCAGGGTAAGCCAAAGAGTGGACAGAGACAACAATAGAGGTCGGTGGCAATATCGGCTACATAGACACTCTTCAGCTATCGATACTCGCGCTACATGCGGCAAGACAGGCGCACAAACACCCTGTAGAAATTGGACTCCCACCCCAAATCCATCGAAGTCCTCGAGAAATAGAACCAGTTTGGCCCCCTTCGTCTGAGGATTGTTGTCCACGAAGCGATCCAACCAATGAGCAAACCGACGTAATGTGAAAGGTGGCGAGTTTTTCGCGGCGTTATCTTTGGTCAGTTGCTGAAATACGAACAAAATGGCACATTTCACCGCATGCCAAGAGCCTTCGAGCTACCGTAACCAATACAAGACCAAAGAAACTATTTAGTCAAGTCGACTAAACCGTAGCCGATATTTCATGGTCAAAGTCTGCCCTGGACCACGCCGACACAGTACAGAGTACCGTAATCCAAATCCCAGGTGAATGAGGCGGACCAGTATAACACGTTTCAGTACGTTTCTTTCCAACCACCCACCCTGTAGAACTCCGTCGTCAGAGCCGGTATACACTTGGCGACGCTTCTGTGGAGCTCTGAGCGCAGTCTGACCACGGGGTAGCCCCGAAGGCGCAATCGGCGTCTCAGCTCTTCGAAGAGGAACTCCGAAGCGTCGCTGTAGCCCAGGCGCAGGACGGCGCATTCGATACACTCGTCCGACCAGTCGCTTCCTTCGTCTGTAGGATTTGAGAGTGGGAATGGAAGGTTACGGTAACCAACAATGACAATAGCAACGCTGCACTGGGATAGGGTAGTGTAGTTCAGACATACAAGTCCTAAGAAAGCGACGCTGACTGGCACTGTACTCATTTCACTTTGGAAGCGCCGAGTAACATAGTTCACAGACCTTTATCCATTCGCGTCCTCTCCTCTTCCTTGGCCACCAAAGCTTCCACTCCGTCCAATAGTCGTCCCATCGCTTCCCTCGTCACCTCTCCCACTACAGTATCCAGGGCGCGTGCCAGTTCCGAGTAGTTCTCTAATCTTAGGATGAGATCGGCCGACGCCGATTCGCCCTCGGCTTCTACCGCGCCGTCCTCGAGGTCGATCACGATTCCGCGCGCCGGCGCCTTGCGCACTCTCTTGGGGGGAGAAGGCTGGAGGTTGGAAGACTTCAGTTCCAGTGAAGTGATAGATGCCACTTCATAGAAATGCTGGGGTAGAG
>JASAMZ010002513.1:0-12337 GCA_030248115.1 Linhomoeus sp. GSCO2_2
AGAATGGCATTTTCCGCAGTGAGTGCTTGCGCTATTGAAAAAAATTTTGCAGACGCATGAAAGAAAACGCCGAGAGCTTTCACCTGACGTGCCGATTGCGACTCTACGACGTAAGACGAGCGAGTTAGAGCAATTTTGTGCTTCTGCACCTTCGAGTTACCGTAACTCGCAAAATTCAAACTTTTGAGTTACGACCAATGGGAGAACAAATTATCAGTGAGTCGGGAGCTATCCAAAAAGCGCGAGATCTTCTCTCTATGACGCAAGTTGAGCGCGTTAGAGCGATCTGAGCGTAAAAATGCCGAGAATGGCGTATTCCGCCGTGCGTGTTTGCGTAAATTGAAAAAACTTTTGCAGCCGCATGAAAGAACACGTCGAGAGCTTTCACCTGGCGTGTTGATTGCCGCTCTACGACGTAACACGAGCGAGCTAGAGCCGTTTTGCGTTTTGACCTTCGGATTACTGTAGCGCGCGCTATTCAAACTTTTGAATTTCGAAACCTCTTAGCGAAATGATCAGTGAGTCGAGGAGACCTATCGGCAGAGCCCAAGATCTCTGCTCTACGACTTTCCCACGCCGAGATCCGAGAGCGTTACGCACGTACGCACGCACGCACGCCGAGCTCTCGTAGCTATAGTCTCAAAGCACGCCTGAGGGCGAAGGCGAAACAAGCCTTAACAAGCAACAAGTTAACAAGCTTTGTGTAAAAACTGTGACACCACGTTGGCATCAGTGTAAACTTGAGAGCGTGTGCGCGATAATGTGCACTGGATAGTGAAGTGCCGCTAGACATTTAGTCGACAATCGAATGGGGTATCCCCGCAATTGGTCTTGGAGTTGTTTGTGATACCTGATCGACAAATGGATCAGAAGATTCGCCGCAGGTACACTTTGCGCTTATAATTGTGGCAACTGATCCATAAATGGATCAGAGAGATTCGCCGCAGGCACACAGTGCAATAGAAGCGTATAAATGGGACGACGCCATATTGAAAAGGGTATAAATGGGACGATGCCCTATTGAAAAGGGTATTAATGGGACGACGCCCTATTCTTTTGGGCTTAGTGACCGATGCATCAACATGCTTGAAATTTTCGAAATGTTGACAAAAACCTTGAAAATATACCTAAATTCTTTAATTATAAAATCTAGAGTTATTTGCTAAATACTTGGCACTTGGCAGACTATGCCCGACACAACCATGCAAGGACAATTTGAGATTTAAGCTATTTGAAATTGTCGAAATTTGAGGATTATAACAAAAATATTCCAAATTTCGTTAATTATAAAATCAGAAACTATTTGCAAAATACTTGACAGACTATGCCCAATGCATCAACGCAAGGACATTGTGAAATTTAAGCTGTTTGGAATTGTCGAAATATGGGAATTTTGACAATACCCTTAAAAATATCCCCAATTTCGTTAATTATAAAATCTGAAACTATTTGATAAATACTTGGCAGACTATGCTCGACACATCCGTGAAAAGAAATTGTGAAATTTAAGCTGTTTGAAATTGTCGAAATTTGGGAATTTTGACAAAACCCTTGAAAATATCCCTAATTTCGTTAATTATAAAATCTGAAACTATTTGATAAATACTTGGCAGACTATGCTCGACACATCCGTGAAAAGAAATTTTGAAATTTAAGCTGTTTGAAATTGTCGAAATTTGGGGATTTTAACAAAACCCTTAAAAATATCCTAAATTTCGTTAATTATATTTGCTGAAACTATTTGCTAAATACTTGGCAGGCTATGCTCGATACATCGGTGCGAAAAAGTTTTGAAATATAAGCTGTTTGAATTTGTCGAAATTTGGGAATTTTGACAAAAACCTTGAAAATATCCCTAATTTCGTGAATTCCAAAATCCGAAACTATGTCACAAATTCATCGCGTCTTATGCCCTTTCCATTCCAGCAAAAACTTTGTCGATACGACTTGTAAATAAAAGTGTCATTTTTGACATTTTCATATTTTAATTGTAAATATCTCGAAATAGCGAAATTAGCAACAGAAACGGACAACGGCGCGTTACTCAGCGCATTCGACTCCATCGGGTGGCACTAACCGTCGTGTCTACTTGTTCCGGACACACACACACACACCCACGGAGGAACGAACAGACAAGAGCGTCCGTATATATACTCGCCGCCCTGGGGGGCGGCGAAAAAAGTGTAGCTGTTTTATTAATACAGAGTGGTTTGTGAGTGTTCTAAAGTAGAAGAGTAAAAGAATGGATACTTTTGTAAAGTATTTCGAAGTCTTTCCGATATGACGCGCGCCCGCCCGGAGTCCACTATTCATGCGCTACTTCTGACACGCTCCTTTCTGAGGGGTTCTTGCAGGGCAACATTGGGATCGCCCGGGATTAACTTTTTGAGCTTGACACACGCATTTCTGAGCGGTTGTTGCAAGGCAACATTGGGATCGCCCGGGATTAATTGTTCGCGTTTGCAAGACAAAATTGTTCGTAAGACAAGGGTTAAAAACAAAAGTATTTCTTTGGAATGAGTGTTCAACAACTGCCTCAACGTGAGGTTTCAAACGGTCGAACGAATGCCGCTGTACAATGTAAGACGAGTGAGTTAGAGTCCTTATAGTGCTCAAAACATAGTGAATGTCGATTTCCATGGTGCGCATTTTACTAATTGAAATAAATCATGCAGTCGCCTGAAAGAGCACTTTTCAAATGGCGTGTCGATTGTCGTTCAACGACGTACGACGAGCGAGTTAGAGCCATTTTGCGTTTTGACTTTCGGGTTACAGTAGCGCGCGCAATTCAAATTTTTGAGTTTCGACGTGAATTAGTGGAGTTAACAGTCAGTCGGGACCAATCCATAGACCCACAGATCGTCTCTCTACGACTTTCCAAAGTAGAGATATGAGAAGCGAGGTATCCCGACAGAGGAGCGACAGACAAAGGAGCGACAGACAGAGGAGCGACGACAAAGGAGCGACGCGACAAAGGAGCGACACGACAAAGGAGCGACGGACAAAGGAGCGACAGCTCAAACTTCGATTTGTCAACCAGTTTTAATAGTTTCGGTGGCCAGAAAATTTCCGAATGACGACGCGCACCATGTCTACATCCATCCTTGCTTCATTCACTACAAAGCAAAATTTCGACAAATTTTAATTTCAAGATTTGGGCGCCGCTCACAAAATTTCGTTCACAAACACAACGCGTCTGTGAGTCGAGTCCAGTGTCGACAGTTTGGTGTTGTAATCTTTCCTGAATTGTACTTGTTTGGTTGCAGTGGTTCATCTCTGGAAAATGGGATGAATCTTGCGCACAATTTCGTGTTAAAATAACATTTTAATTTGCAGCAAAGCAGACAACTCATTGTTGCCAGATTAGGAGCAGATCCAGTGTTTCATTCAACCGTTTCTAACTGCGAAAACGATTAGAATTGGCTGACAAATCGAAGTTTGAGCTGTCGCTCCTATGTCTGTCGCGCCTTTGTCGTGTCGCTCCTTTGTCGCGTCGCTCCTTTGTCGTCGCTCCTCTGTCCGTCGCTCCTTTGTCTGTCGCTCCTTTGTCGGTAAACCGAGAAGCGAACGTACGTGCGTACGTACGTACGCACGCACGCACGCACGCACGCACGCACGCACGCACGCACGCACGCACGCACGCACGCACGCACGCACGCACGCACGCACGCACGCACGCACGCACGCACGCACGCACGCACGCACGCACGCACAAACGCACGCACGCACGCACGTCGAGCTCACGTAGGGTGTCACCCGCCTGAGGCAAGGCGAACAAACTGTCAGTTCCCATTAATTTTGAACTGACTTTAGTTCCGCTTGTGGCGGCTCCACACCTCACTCAGTTTCTTCACCTTTTGTTGCTCTACGATGCAAGACGAGCGAGTTAGGGCCCTATTGCAGTTTTACATTTGGGTTACTCGCGAAATTCAAACTTTTGAGTCGCGGTCAATGGGAGAACAAGTGAGTCAATACCTATCGAAGAGTCGAAGCCTATCCACGGAACGCGACGATTGCGTTAGAGCCATTCTACATAGTACTGAAAGGTTGAAAATGAGATGTCGAGTTTCGAGGTGCGTGTTTTACTAATTGAAAGTTTTTGACAGCGCACAACGACACCAGTCGAACCAGCCCAGAATCGTCTCTATCTCTGATTTAAAACAAACACGCTAGAGCCGTTTTACGTTTATGGACCTTGTGGCTACTGTAATGAACGAAATTCAAATTATTTGAGTCTCCACCATGGTAAAGCGACCCGATCAGTGGGTGGAAACCTATCCAAAGAGTCCAAGATCGTCTCTCAACTTTCCAATGACGAGGTGTGACTGAGAGCATTACGAACCAATAAACAAACACACACATGCTGAGCTCTCATAGGGGTTCACCTGCCTGCGGCAGGGTGACAAAACACTAACTGCACTTAGCGGCCTATGTACCCCCACAAACACTACCCCTAACATGTCTCAATTAATCCACTCATACTGCAAACCCCCAGATATCTAAGCATTCCCAGATATCAAGAACGTGCTCGGAATCAGCCCAAAAGTCCAATATCAGCCCACAAATCTAGACTGTGTGCAGATTCGCCCCAGAAGTGGACAATGCATGCAGAATCAGCCCAGAAGTGGAGAACGTGTGCAGAAATCCCAAAAACGCAAAGAACGTGTGCAGAAATCGAGAAAATGCAAAGAATGTGTGCAAAAGTCAGGAACGTGTGCAGAAATCCAAAAAACGCAAAGAACGTGTGCAGAAATCGAGAAAATGCAAAGAATGTGTGCAAAAGTCAAGAACGTGTGCAGAAATCCAAAAAACGCAAAGAACGTGTGCAGAAATCGAGAAAATGCAAAGAACGTGTGCAAAAGTCAAGAACGTGTGCAGAAATCGCGAAAACGCAAAGAACGTGTGCAGAAATCGAGAAACCGCAAAGAACGTGTACAAAACGCAAAGAACGTGTGCAGAAATCGAGAAACCGCAAAGAACGTGTGCAAAAGTCAAGAACGTGTGCAGAAATCACGAAAACGCAAAGAACGTGTACAGAAATCCCAAAAATGCAAAGAACGTGTGCAAAAGTCAAGAACGTGTACAGAAATCCCAAAAACGCAAAGAACGTGTGCAAAAGTCAAGAACGTGTACAGAAATCGCGCAACCGCAAAGAACGTGTGCAGCAATCCCAAAAACGCAAAGAACGTGTACAAAACGCATAGAACGTGTCCAGCACTCCCCCCAGCGCACAGAACGTGTACAAACGTCAACAACTTGCCCACCACTCCCCCCAGCGCGAAGAACGTGTACAGGGCTCCCCCCAGCGCAGAGAACGTGTACAGGGCTCCCCCCAGCGCGAAGAACGTGTACAGGGCTCCCCCCAGCGCAGAGAACGTGTGCGGGGATCCCCCCAGCGCAGAGAACGTGTACAGGGCTCCCCCCAGCGCAGAGAACGTGTACAGGGCTCCCCCCAGCGCGAAGAACGTGTACAGCTGTCCCCCCAGCGCAGAGAACGTGTACAGGGCTCCCCCCAGCGCGAAGAACGTGTACAGCGCTCCCCCCAGCGCGAAGAACGTGTACAGCGCTCCCCCCAGCACGAAGAACGTGTGCGGGGATCCCCCCAGCGCAAAGAACGTGTACAGCAGTCCCCCCAGCGCAGGGAACGTGTACAGGGCTCCCCCCAGCGCAGAGAACGAGTACAGGGCTCCCCCCAGCGCGAAGAACGTGTACAGCAGTCCCCCCAGCGCAGAGAACGTGTACAGGGTTCCCCCCAGCGCGAAGAACGTGTACAGCACTCCCCCCAGCGCGACGAACGTGTACAGCGCTCCCCCCAGTGCAAAGAACGTGTGCAGGGCTCCCCCCAGCGCACAGAACGTGTACGGCACTCCCCCTACAGCCAGCCAGGCTGCACACAGGATTGAAAATCAGTACACGTTCCCGGAATCAGTACACGTTCTTGCCAACTGGCACACGTCATTCAAAAAGTGTACACGATCCCAAAATTTCCAATCACGTGTGCCCGATCTCAATCGTGTGTACAGAATCGCCGAAAACCAATAACGTGTACGGCACACGTTCCCAGATCGGCCGATCTAGCTGAGTGTGCCGCATCGAGGGACAATAGTCCCACCTGGTGTCCGAAAGGGCTAGCAGTAAAGACACATTTGAGAAAAGAGAGCCGAATCCTAAACGAGGGGGAAAGGACCCAATGTCGAATCGAAATCTCTTCGAAGGAGACATCGCCAATCCGGGACTGAATGTCAAATCCAGCAACGACATTGTTCAACGGAGAAGTGACGTGCTTAGAACGCCGGGAAGACAGAAGTTTTATAACAGGATAGGTGTGACAGATGGCTAGGTGACAGATATGAAGTGACAGATTTCGGCCACGAATCTGGCTGTGTACACATCGATGAAAAATCGGACAGCCGCTTAGCATGCACAAATAGAGAAAACATCAATTCATACCAAGATGGTTCTTGGTGATGCAGAGATTGTACAGAAAGTGTACACTGCATTAAACTGCAGCCATGTTAATATTGCTGTCGACACCGCAAGTGCAACGATGTCCACAGTGAGTGAACATTGCCCACTCCTCCAGAAGTGTTCAGCACAATGCCATGAGAAAAGTGCAACGAATCCTGTACAGTGACCTTCTCCTGATGCAAAAGTAGTGATAAACTCACTATAATTCAGATATGACAACACAGGTAATAAATTCAGATATGACAACACAGGTTCTCAACTGGTAGATTTTTCGACATGGCAATGCTTGTGACATCGTTCATGTCTTGACAGGCACCATGACTGTCTGTTGATGGCTGGACAGCAGAGCGTAGTCATCAGTTCCTCCATCCAGACAGTGGAGGATGAGACGGAGCCTGTGAAGAGACTGGACAAAGATCCCAAATCCAAACAGTGGAGATAAATCACTGTCACCCATCCCAGAATCATCTTTTATGCCAACTCTTCATGCGTGGTGTCAGCATGATCGATTTGAGGATTGCGCAGGAGCCCTGCTTGTTCTAATGTGTCGGTGGTACTTCAGTGCAAGCTTCATACAAGGCCAAGAAGTGAGGCAATCTAGCAATGTTCACATACATGCAAGTGCATGCGCAAGTGCAACGATGTCCACAGTGCGTGAACATTGCCCACCCCTCCAGAAATGTTCAGCACAATGCCATTACAAAAGTGCAACGAATCCTGTACAGTGACCTTCCCCTGATGCTAAAAGTAGTGATAAACTCACTATAATTCAGATATGACGACACAGGTGTTAAATTCAGATATGACAACACAGGTGCTCAACTGGTAGATTTTTCGATGTGGCAACACTTGTGACATCATTCATATCTTGACAGGCACGATGACTGTCTGTCGATGGATGGACAGCAGAGCGGTAGTCATCAGTCCCTCCATCCAGACAGTGGGGGATGAGACAGAGCCTGTGAAGCGGCTGGACAAAGATCCCAAATCCAAACAGTGGAGAGAAATCACTGTCGCCCATCCCAGGATCATTCTTTTATGCCAACTCTTCATGTGTGGTGTTGACATTATCAATTTGAGGATTGCGCAGGAGCCCTGCTTGTTCTAAGGCATCGGTGGTACTTCAGTGCAGGCTTCATACAAGGCCTAGAAGTGAGGCGATCTAGCAATGTTCACACACATGTGAGTGCATGTTCACATGCACTGCAAGTGCAACGATGTCCACAGTGAATAAACATTGTCCACCCCTCCATAAGTGTTCGGCACAATGCCATGACAAAAGCGCTACGAATCCTGTACAGTGACCTTCTCCTGATGCAAAAAGTAGTGATAAACTCACTATAATTCAGATATGACAACAATAAGTAGAACATCCCCATGGCCCACTTAAGGGTCGCCTCGCGCCCCCTACGGACGTGAGGCGGCCCTTAGCCGGGTGGCGTGACCCCCCATGGCCCACTTAAGGGCCACCACGCGCCCTATAGGGACGGCAGGCGCCCATAAGTGGGGTCAAAGGTGGGACGCGTGTGTGTACTGGGTGGCAGGACCCTTATGGCCGCCACGCACCCTATAGGGACGACATGCGCTATAAGTGGGGCAATGGGGGATGTGTGTACTGTGTAGCGTCCACAAGTACTGCCGTCTCATTATTACAGATTTTCTCCCGATGAGTGGAGGCGTCCAAATGTACCTACAAGGAGCCTACTAATAGCCGCCTCCCTGTCGGAGTCCGCCCTATCAGGCGGTCAATGGTGCAGTGTACTTACTGGGAGGCGTCCTTATGTGCGTACGTACTGTCGACTCATTTCAGATTCCTGAGGGGCGTATTCGCGCCGACCGATCGAGCCCTGACTCCACTCCTCTCAACTCACGTCACGCCATATCAACGCTTGCAAACATCGTAGCCGTTTCACTTCATTGCGGCGCATTGTGCAATCGCGCTTCTCGTTCAGCCGCTTTTCTCGCCAGTGGATCCGGCGGCCGTATCCTTGGCGGAGGTCTCAGCGGGCGACTCCTTCGGGCCGGCTGTCGACACCATCTCGACCTGGGTCGTCGAGGTCTTCGCGCCGGACGTTTGCGGGCCGCCGGAAGCGCTCACCTCGGCCTTCGCTCGGTCGCTCGGCACCCGCGCCGACTTGATGGACCACCCGCTCGCGCAGTTGTGAGTGCAGGACGGTCCCACTCGCCCATCGGCCTGCCTCGGGAGATCGGCTTCGGGAGGCTTCAACACGAGTCGAGCTCACACGCGGGCAATGCATGGTCAGTGCCTACATAACGCTGTTCGACTTGCCTTCTGAATCGACGCTAGCGTGTAGTTGCGGTAGCACTCGTCGCAATTCAGTCCCTCGCCGTAGAAAATCACTCTAAATGGTACCAGGGTGCGATTGCAATTCGCTAGTTCTCGCTAAGTTGCGATTTAGCGCTCACCCCAGGTCGTTGTAGGCCCCGATGAAGTTGGTCGGCAGGTTGGCCAGGCGGTAGCCCCTTTCGTAGGCGGTGATTTCCACGAAGGTGACGTCGACCTTGTAGTCCACGCGGAAGTGCTCCAGCGGCCGGTGCTTGAACATCAGCTCGCTCTGCGAGTCGTAGGCGACCATGGGCTTGGCGCCGAACTCCCACAGCTCGATCTCCTTGACGTGCTGCACGCTGATCAGGTCGCGCAGGTGTCCGGTGGTGAGCCACGAGAGCAGGACGCTGGGCTGCGTCTGGTTATCGCGCGAGCGCAGGTTGGCGATACGCAGCTTCTCGGCGCTGTCCTCGAGCATGCTGATGGCCGTTTGGATGGCCATCATGATGTAGTCGGCGGGGTAGTCGTGCCCCTTGACCAGCTCCGGACTGCCGAAGACGACGGCGCCTTTCTTCGGACCTCCACTCGCTTGCGAGCTTGCCATTGTTGCGCACTTGGGGTCAGGCTCTTAGGTCGGCGCGCGCTGCTTCGTCTCTGGGAGGGAGGGGAGAGAGCGGCGGCAGGCGGGGTTTGGCGCTGAATAGGGGGATGGCGAATCTGGCGCTTGAGTTGGCGAAGGGAGGGTAGGAACGGAGCCGGTGGGGTCCGAAAAGGAATTCGAGCGGCCGAGTCATTTCTCGCTGCTCTCTCCATGTCTTGCATTCGCAGGCGCCGAATCCTTTCGCCTTGGTGCGCGATCGGACGTAGCACGCGCCACATGCGCGCGCAGCGGCACTTCGTTCCGACGGCGCAGGTCTATCCGCCCGCCGTCACTAAGAAGCCAGTCAGCGCCGTCAGTTTAGCGCCTCGTTATATAATTGATGATTGAAATTGACTCCGTCAGTGGAGGTTTCAAAGAAAATTCACATCTCTGAAAAAGGAGCGGCGCGGTTCAGCGGTAGTTTCTATCTAATCTGCGTCAACAATCGTCTGTGTAATGCGGCGACTGTCTGCCGTGCTGATTCTGCGGAATCAGTACGTCGCAGCCGCCTTACAGTAGCAGGGCGAGATACAGTATGCGTGTTCTCCACCGTTCTCCGTGCTGGTTCTGCGGCATCGGTACGGAGCGGTGCTGTAAGTTGCCGTCAGTCAGTATGTGTTACCGCCTTCAGGCCGACGCGCCGAAATCGTCCAAGACTGATCAATGCTGCTTCGAGACTACAAAGAGAACAACACCAAATCTGTCGGGCCGGTATTCATTCGTATAATGTACTAGGTACGACGATCGTCCGTCGTGCTGGTTTTGCGAAATCAGTACGGGGGCACGGGCGTCTGGCATTAGCAGTGGATAGACCTCTATGATAAGTACGTACCAGCTCTCCGCCGTCTATCGTGCTGGTTCTGCGGAATCAGTACGGTGCGGCTGCGTAAGCTGCGCAATCACTGTTCGCTTCCAACTTCAGCTCATCGGCGCCGCCGCCACGGGACGTCATCAGGGAACCTGTCCTGCGACAAACCGGATGGGCGCCGGCCACTAGAACGTGGAAACAGAATTCAACGGTACAATAATGAGTAATCCTGACTTTGTTTTCTCTCCTTTGTATTGCAAATCCTTATTACTAATCGTACTTCGTTTTCTCTCCGCCGTATTGCAAGTGATTATTACTATCCCTATTTCGCTCTCTCTCCACCGTATTGCGAGGGGCATTAGCCTAATACAAGATATATACCTAACTTCGTTTTCTCTCCGAGCCCTGGTTAGGTGTTTACGCTGAGTCTCTGTATACTGCATACATTCTTGTGATTAATCGATATGACTTTGTTTTCTCTCAAAACGTGTATCGCCCGAGTGTTTCTCGGTTAGGCTCGCTATTCTCTCTCTCTCTCTCTCTCTCTCCGAATGCGACAGCCGCTGGCTTTGCGTGTGCACGCTATCTAAACCGCGCCCGCGCGCACGCCCCCCATCTTCTCGAAACCGTCACGCTCTTGTCAACTGACACTCGACATCACGCGCGCATCTCAACTGTCTCTGTCTTCTCCCTCTTCAAATCTTAATCCGGGCTGCTTCGTTGGCGGCCAGAGGGTCGTTGTTGCGTGCCGCACTCTCCCATCAGGTACTTGTGAAGGGCGCAGTAGAGACGCTAGACCTCCCCCTCTGCAACGCATTATCCAACGGAGGGTTGAGGGGCCCGCATATACCTAAGAGGTACACATGTAGGTAGGCGTACTCAGCCCAACTGCATGCGTTCCGAGGTCGGCCGAAGGCCATTCAAAATGACGCAGCTTCCAGTTCAGATGAGCTTTATGGATGCGCGTCCGTTGACGTCGGTTCGGTGGGTTGCCTCTGTCGGACTTGAGGTAGTAGAAGTTGCCGATGGTGAGTCGGAAGGCGCCCTGCTCGTCGATGTCCACAACCAGCCACTTGCCTGCAACTAGCCAGTTTCGGTAACTCGCCAGGACTCGGGCACCTTTCTACCGGGCAGCGAGGGCGGCGATAGCTTCGACAGCTCCATCTTCAATGTGGCGGTGCCGAAGCTCAGGGACGGGATTCCTGGAATGGTAACAATAGCGAGTTCTCACTCCAGCCTCCCATCCCAAGGTGAGATGCCACAGCCGTACGTAGACCGACTTCTGGACGTCGTAGGTAGCTGCCCATTCGGCGGCGGCTGTGTCCTCGGCCATGACCACCACGGTGTCGTAGGAGGGCAGAAGCGGAGTGTAGAGGGCAGCAGCAGCAGCGAGACGGTCGAAGGCAGTGGGAGTAGCAAGATGGTGCAAGGGCCAAAGTGAGGACCGGCTAGGGCGGTGCGGAGTCCCTAAAACCCGCTCCTGTACGTACTGAATCGGGAACGTCATTGCGCCGACAGGTGATTGGTCCTTGGCTTAACTTCTTACCGCGCCCCCCTCCTCCCCCCGATCATTCTTTGCGCACATTGTTTCGAAATGAATCGCCTTGTCGACTACTCCAGCTTCGAGGATGAGGAGGACGGGGCCGATGCGCTCCAATACTATCAGACATGAATGAAGAATGGACCTGGATTCCGTTTGAGTGTTTCAGACTTATGTACAGGCTGCATTACGAAGAGGTGGTGATTGCCTTAATCAGCGCGATCTGACGGCATTCGAGGAAATTCTCTTGTCGATTTTGATCACCTGTTCAATGAGAAGGTCCGTACCGAGGTCGTCCTGATAGAGGCGCAACACCCAACACTGGCCGAAACGAACTAGTTTCTGAACGTGGCGATGATCCCTGAAGTGGGGGCCCCAACTGGGAGCTAGCCGACGTTCATGAGGAGTAGAGTACGTACTCTTTCGTTTCAGCATCTCCCGGCAGAGGTGTGGAGATCTCCCCTCCCCTTCATGAATTACCAAGGGAAATTGGCGGTCGAATCCATCGCCAGGAGCTTAGCCTGTTACTGCTGTTTCTCAGAACACCGACTTCTCCCGCTT
Source organism: Linhomoeus sp. GSCO2_2 (assembly GCA_030248115.1). NCBI lineage: Eukaryota > Metazoa > Nematoda > Chromadorea > Monhysterida > Linhomoeidae > Linhomoeus > Linhomoeus sp. GSCO2_2. Next base: position 12,305 of record JASAMZ010002513.1, read on the forward strand.
AGTCAGCCGTCCTGGATGCGAGTTTGTGTCTAC
>JASAMZ010002514.1:0-10083 GCA_030248115.1 Linhomoeus sp. GSCO2_2
ACCTATGTGTTGTTCCTCCCTTGCTTCTTCCAGCGGAAGATCCAAAACCGGTTATTTCGAGCTAGCTGTCCAGCCGAATTTAAGCGCTAATCAATCTGCCGCATTGCACGTTTTGTAGAACTGGAGGCGAGACTAGTGACTACATACAAACTCACGTCAAGCCATCCCCAGAACTTAGCCACGACAGTACCATTGGAGAATGGAGATGTACATAGGCGGAACTACACAGCGATGCCGATGACACCGTGACTTGAGAATAACGTGGAATATTTAATATGTACTCCAACCGCCTTTCTATGTGCACAGTTTAGTTGGTACGTAGCAACGCATTCCATATGCTTTCGACCCAAGAGCCTTTGAAGCCCAAGAAAACTGCCGTCACCTTTGTACTGAATCTTGTTTTGCTGCGCTAAAACCAAATGATTGATTTGACGTTCTTTGAAGTTGTCCGTTGTCCTGACGCGCTGCGGTACTGCTGTCTTCTATGCGCTGGATGTTGCATAACGTAAGGTTCTAGGCACTTGTTTATACTTCCCTACTCGAGGTAACGTTCGTTTAACAACAGCGAGATCTGTTCATTCTTTCCACTCCAATCACTGTTGCTGTGAATCTGCTCTGTCCCTGGTAGATAGATGGGTCCCGTGCCGTAGCCAAGGGGGGGGGGGGGGGGAGGGGGGGAGGGGGGCAATCGGGGCAAATGTCACCCAAGACACCGACTTTGCCCCCCCCCCCAGGTTGTCCAGCAGAAACAAAATTTCGCTTGCGGCGCTATAGAAAGTGTAAATAGCCACAATTCTGCCCGTGACGCTGTATATAGTAAAATTTTTTGCTCGCAGCGCTATAAATCGTTAAAACTTTAGTCTGCGGCGCTGCCTGCGCGCTCATTTTGCACCCTGTAGCGCTCAATAAGCGCTATAAATTTTGCCACTGGAATGGGTCACATTAAACGGTGGCTTTCGCATATATGTAATACGGGACTGTCACATGCGAATCGGCACTATCACAAATGTTTGGCAAATGCAAGTCGGAAATCGATCGCGTTAAATTAATTAATTTAATTAATTGATTGCGCCTAAGTTTTCACCCCTCAGACCGCGAAGCCGTCTCACAGTCACACTTTGTGATCCCGGCGCCGCGGCCCTTCGCCTGAGCATATCCTGATTTGGATGAAATACGGATACTGAATTATTTCTATTCTTTTTTATTCATTAGAAAATTTAATGTAAAGAAGCAAGAAGGCGGTGATTGCCAGACGGTTGTAAAAGCGAGTCATTTTAGCCGGCCGGAGCACAGCATCAAGACCACAAAATGAGCAAGTACCTGTACATATAAGGCTGTCCACGCCCAGATGTGAAAGAAGCGGCGGGGGGGTATCGGCGGACCTCGGCGATATTTTGTGTGCTGGTAGGCCGTTATCTTAGAAATGCAACGCCACAAGTCCGAGCTCGCTACGTTGCCTCACGCGAGCGTGGCACGCGTTTTCCCAACATGCACAAATTTTGCGCGTTTTCAGAAAATTGACTTCGATCGTTTATAAAATGAGTTTCGCTCAAGCTAGGCTGCTGATACTTGGTATCTATAGACTGCCTGTTAGCGATTATGTATTGGCCAAGTGCCACGCGTATCCACGCAGCCACGCGGCAGCAACAACTGCGGCAATTTTTCAAACTTTGGCACGACGTAAAAAAAAGTCGCCCGAATCGATTTTCTTCGTTTTGCTTTCATTCGATAGCCAAGAGTCTTATCTATCGAAATGTGTAAAATTGACCATGGGCATTGGGGGTACTGCGCGAGCTACGGGCAAAAATGTGAAAAAAGTGCTGTTTTCAGGGGTGATTTCTGCCCTATTTCTAAGCATTACTCGTTCGTGTTAAACGTTTTCGCGAAAAATTCTGCACGCCATACAACTCTACTTACGCCTGTTACTCTAGCTTTGGAATTCACGAAATTGGTAACCACTTTTGCCAATTTTGCCCAAAAAACCGAAAAATGCAGAAATTTGCTTACTGGAAATCCTGGAAGTAGCTATAACTTTTGATGTAGTGAATCGATTTCCAGCAAACTTGCAGCGTGTAGTATATGTCTAAGGGCCAATAAAATGCAGTTTTCAAGTTTTCCGTGCAAGACCGTTTTGACGCCAAATTTGAAATTTCAAAATTCGGAAATATTCTTCGCAGAAGACCTGCCAATATGGTAGTCGTATACGCCAAATCGAGGTCGCTGATCAAGAATTTCGCATTAGTTTTGACGTACGAGGTCTCCCAAGCAGGATTTTTGGTAAAGAATTACAGTCTCACATCGTCACAAACTGACATTCGTCTCCAAATCCAAGGAACTATTGCAACTACGAAGCATGAGAGGACCTTCACAAATCCTGCTTGGGAGACCTCGTACGTCAAAACTAATGCGAAATTCTTGATCAGCGACCTCGATTTGGCGTATACGACTACCATATTGGCAGGTCTTCCGCGAAGCATATTTCCGAATTTTGAAATTTCAAATTTGGCGTCAAAATGGTCTCGCACGGAAAACTTGAAAACTGCATTTTATTGGCCCTTAGACATACACTACACGCTGCAAGTTTGCTGGAAATCGATTCACTACATCAAAAGTTATAGCTACTTCCAGGATTTCCAGTAAGCAAATTTTTGCATTTTTCGGGTTTTTGGGAAAAATTGGCAAAAGTGGTTACCAATTTCGTGAATTCCAAAGCTAGAGTAACAGGTGTAAGTAGAGTTGTATGGCGCGCAGAATTTTTCGCGAAAACGTTTAACACGAACGAGTAATGCTTAGAAATAGGGCAGAAATAACCCCTGAAAACAGCACTTTTTCACATTTTTGCCAGTAGCTCGCGCAGTACCCCCAATGCCCATGGTCAATTTTGCATACTTCGATAGATAAGACTCTTGGCTATCGAATGAAAGCAAAACGAAGAAAATCGATTCGGGCGACTTTTTTTTACGTCGTGCCAAAGTTTGAAAAATTGCCGCAGTCGTTGCTGCCGCGTGGCTGCGTGGATACGCGTGGCACTTGGCCAATACATAATCGCTAACAGGCAGTCTATAGATACCAAGTATCAGCAGCCTAGCTTGAGCGAAACTCATTTTATAAACGATCGAAGTCAATTTTCTGAAAACGCGCAAAATTTGTGCATGTTGGGAAAACGCGTGCCACGCTCGCGTGAGGCAACGTAGCGAGATCGGACTTGTGGCGTTGCATTTCTAAGATAACGGCCTACCAGCACACAAAATATCGCCGAGGTCCGCCGATACCCCCCCGCCGCTTCTTTCACATCTGGGCGTGGACAGCCTTATATATGAGTACCAAATTATATGTGCAAGTGGTGCCGACCCATATGCAGACGTGCCACTTGTATGCACATTTCTTAAATAGAATTGAAAGTGCCGATTAACATGCGATGTGTGCCGTTAATATGTGACCCATGATTCTCTCCCTCGAGACAACTTCCATGCAACCACCAGGTCCAGTCTGATTCATCAATCGCATTGCAGTTGCAGATACATAATGTAGCATCGCGCTGATGCTGTGCCACAAGCTGAGCAGGCTGGCGCGCCGCTCGCTGCTCTGGCTGCTCGCCGTCGTTTGGACACTGGTGCTCGGTATGCCGTTCTACTGGGCACGGAATCCTTCAAAGACTCGCGTTTGGAAGCTGGAAAGGGCAGCAAATGCCGTACCGACGTCTGACGTGGTGTGGAAGTCCCTGTCGAGCGATCTGCACATCTTCTCCTCTTTCTACGACGAGAGAACGATTGACCATTTGGATGGTCAAATTGAATTGGCCAAACTGAGAACCGTGGCCATATCGAGAAGTCGCGAAAACCGGCGCCTCCTTTCGCAGTTGAGATGTCGTTTCTTCAGCGGCCTTGGCACCTGGACAGTAATATCCGAATTGTCGTCATATGAACTGTGCGAGAACCACAATAGGCTGCACGGGGCATTTGTGCTCTCGTGCCCCGTTCCTGCCGCTGTGGATATTGGGACTGCTCATGTGGAAATAGCCGACGTTCTCGCCAACGAAAGTGTTCGTCTTCAGATCGTCTCGACGGTTACGGTAAGTTGTGGATTTCATTAAGTAAGGGTGGGGATTTTGGGCGCTTTTAATAAATCGCTTTGCGCTTTTAATAAAGTCACGATGCGCTTTTAAATGGCAACTAGCGCTTTTAATTTGCCACGACAGCTTTTGCTTGCCGCTCTTCAGAAATGGCAGGAGGCGCTTTTAATATGGCAGAACGCGCTTTTAAATGGCATGTTGCGCTTTTAATTCCTCCGGCAGTATTCCCCTGGACGCGGTGGAGGAGCGTATTCATGGCACGCAGCAATTGCCAGGCATCGCTGTTTGCGCGACAGGGCAAAGCAGGGAAGGGGCTCAGCCGGCCTAAGCAGGAGGTGAATTATATGGATGAGTGTTTATTCCACTTACAGTTTGCACTAAAACTCGGTCGACGTCGCGCCTGGCGGGTCTCAGCTGAGGCTTAGAGCGACCGCCAACTTTAGGGCGGGCTCCGCGCGCCTTGAAGTCGGTCACCGGTCGCGTTAAGCCTAAGCTTCGACCCGCCAGACTGCGACGCCGACTGACTCTTGTGCACTGTGGGCGCAGGGCGAGCCTAAGCATAGCCTGAATTCAAAGGAATATACGCTGTCAAGGGATAGCAATGTGTTCAATCAAGCAATGCGAATTTTGGACATCCAAGTTGCGTGAATGCACACAGAATGCGACGAGAAAGTCATCCATTCAGTGCGCTCGCTTATATCCCCACCGTCTGCCTTTTGGTTGACCATCGGCACGGCTCCGCAGCTTCCACGGAATTAAAAGCGCAAGTTGCCATTTAAAAGCGCATTCTGCTATTTTAAAAGCGCTTCCGGCCAAATTAAAAGCGCGCCGCTGCGTTTCGCGGTCGCCAGAAATTAAAAGCGCAAGATGCCAATTAAAAGCTGAACCTGCCATTTAAAAGCTGCAAATATTTATCCCCATTAAGTAATCGCAAATCGCCGGCTGGCAAAAGTAAACGAAATTATGGAAGGAGCCCTAAATAAGTACGTATTGGTTAGTGGGTACGTATAGGTACCATAGTTGCGCTGAATCGTGTTGTTCGTCTTCAAAGACTGACAAGTGTTTCGAGGGTTAAGTAATAATACATCGAATCGTAGTAACTAAAACATTGACAATCTTGCATATTATTCATTTTCTTATTTTAAATTTTAATTCTATTTTGAACATTTTAAACATTGATTTTGTCTTTTATTAAACATAGTAGGCATGCTGTCTACTTACTGTAAGTCCATTCAAAGTACTGTTTGGCAAATTGGACACAGGGTCAGCATTGGTCTATAACGAAGAAAGTCACGATAGATTGGTAATGTTTTGTGTAGTGAGAGGTAACGTCTTACCTAACTGTTACAATTGGCCAAACAGTACTTCGAATGGACTTACAGTAAGTAGACAGCATGCCTACTATGTTTAATAAAAGACAAAATCAATGTTTAAAATGTTCAAAATAGAATTAAAATTTAAAATAAGAAAATGAATAATATGCAAGATTGTCAATGTTTTAGTTACTACGATTCGATGTATTATTACTTAACCCTCGAAACACTTGTCAGTCTTTGAAGACGAACAACACGATTCAGCGCAACTATGGTACCTATACGTACCCACTAACCAATACGTACTTATTTAGGGCTCCTTCCATAATTTCGTTTACTTTTGCCAGCCGGCGATTTGCGATTACTTAATGGGGATAAATATTTGCGCTTTTAAATGGCAGGTTCAGTTCTTTTAATTGGCATCTTGCGCTTTTAATTTCTGGCGACCGCGAAACGCAGCGGCGCGCTTTTAATTTGGCCGGAAGCGCTTTTAAAATGGCAGAATGCGCTTTTGAATGGCAACTTGCGCTTTTAATTCCGTGGAAGCTGCGGAGCCGTGCCGATGGTCAACCAAAAGGCAGACGGTGGGGATATAAGCGAGCGCACTGAATGGATGACTTTCCCGTCGCATTCTGTGTGCGTGCATTCACGTAACTTGGATGTTCAGAATTCGCATTTCTTGATTGCACATATTGCTATCCCTTGACAGCGTATATTCCTTTGAATTTAGGCTATGCTTAGGCTCGCCCTGCGCCCACAGTCCACAAGAGTCAGTCGGCGTCGCAGTCTGGGCGGGTCGAAGCTTAGGCTTAACGCGACCGGTGACCGACTTCAAGGCGCGCGGAGCCCCGCCCTAAAGTTGGCGGTCGCTCTAAGCCTCAGCTGAGACCCGCCAGGCGCGACGTCGACCGAGTTTTAGTGCAAACTGTAAGTGGAATAAACACTCATCCATATAATTCACCTCCTGCTTAGGCCGGCTGAGCCCCTTCCCTGCTTTGCCCTGTCGCGCAAACAGCGATGCCTGGCAATTGCTGCGTGCCATGAATACGCTCCTCCACCGCGTCCAGGGGAATACTGCCGGAGGAATTAAAAGCGCAACATGCCATTTAAAAGCGCGTTCTGCCATATTAAAAGCGCCTCCTGCCATTTCTGAAGAGCGGCAAGCAAAAGCTGTCGTGGCAAATTAAAAGCGCTAGTTGCCATTTAAAAGCGCATCGTGACTTTATTAAAAGCGCAAAGCGATTTATTAAAAGCGCCCAAAATCCCCACCCTTACTTAATGAAATCCACAACTTACCGTAACCGTCGAGACGATCTGAAGACGAACACTTTCGTTGGCGAGAACGTCGGCTATTTCCACATGAGCAGTCCCAATATCCACAGCGGCGAGGAACGGGGCACGAGAGCACAAATGCCCCGTGCAGCCTATTGTGGTTCTGGCACAGTTCATATGACGACAATTCGGATATTACTGTCCAGGTGCCAAGGCCGCTGAAGAAACGACATCTCAACTGCGGAAAAAGGAGGCGCCGGTTTTCGCGAGCTTTCGATATGGCCACGGTTCTCAGTTTGGCCATTTCAATTGACCATCCAAATGGTCAATCGTTCTCTCGTCGTAGAAGGAGAGGGAGAAGATGTGCAGAAATCGCTCGACAGGGACTTCCACACCACGTCAGACGTCGGTACGGCATTTGCTGCCCTTTCCAGCTTCCAAACGCGAGTCTTTGAAGGCATTCCGTGCCCAGTAGAACGGCATACGGAGCACCAGTGTCCAAAACGACGGCGAGCAGCCGAAGAGCAGCGAGCGGCGCGCCAGCCTGCTCAGCTTGTGGCACAGCATCAGCGCGATGCTACATTATGTATCTGCAACTGCAATGCGATTGATGAATCAGACTGGACGTGGTGGTTGCATGGAAGTTGTCTGAGGGAGAGAATCAGTGGGCCACATATTAACGGCACACATCGCATGTTAATCGGCACTTTCAATTCTATTTAAGAATGTGCATACAAGTGGCACGTCTGCATATGGGTCGGCACCACTTGCACATATAATTTGGTACTCATATATAAGGCTGTCCACGCCCAGATGTGAAAGACGCGGCGGGGGGGTATCGGCGGACCTCGGCGATATTTTGTGTGCTGGTAGGCCGTTATCTTAGAAATGCAACGCCACAAGTCCGATCTCGCTACGTTGCCTCACGCGAGCGTGGCACGCGTTTTTCCCAACATGCACAAATTTTGCGCGTTTTCAGAAAATTGACTTCGATCGTTTATAAAATGAGTTTCGCTCAAGCTAGGCTGCTGATACTTGGTATCTATAGACTGCCTGTTAGCGATTATGTATTGGCCAAGTGCCACGCGTATCCACGCAGCCACGCGGCAGAACGACTGCGGCAATTTTTCAAACTTTGGCACGACTAAAAAAAAGTCGCCCGAATCGATTTTCTTCGTTTTGCTTTCATTCGATAGCCAAGAGTCTTATCTATCGAAATATGCAAAAATGACCATGGGCATTGGGGGTACTGCGCGAGCTACTGGCAAAAATGTGAAAAAAGTGCTGTTTTCAGGGGTTATTTCTGCCCTATTTCTAAGCATTACTCGTTCGTGTTAAACGTTTTCGCGAAAAATTCTGCGCGCCATACAACTCTACTTACACCTGTTACTCTAGCTTTGGAATTCACGAAATTGGTAACCACTTTTGCCAATTTTTCCCAAAAACCCGAAAAATGCAAAAATTTGCTTACTGGAAATCCTGGAAGTAGCTATAACTTTTGATGTAGTGAATCGATTTCCAGCAAACTTGCAGCGTGTAGTGTATGTCTAAGGGCCAATAAAATGCAGTTTTCAAGTTTTCCGTGCGAGACCATTTTGACGCCAAATTTGAAATTTCAAAATTCGGAAATATGCTTCGCGGAAGACCTGCCAATATGGTAGTCGTATACGCCAAATCGAGGTCGCTGATCAAGAATTTCGCATTAGTTTTGACGTACGAGGTCTCCCAAGCAGGATTTGTCGAAGGTCCTCTCATGCTTCGTAGTTGCAATAGTTCCTTGGATTTGGAGACGAATGTCAGTTTGTGACGATGTGAGACTGTAAGTCTTTACCAAAAATCCTGCTTGGGAGACCTCGTACGTCAAAACTAATGCGAAATTCTTGATCAGCGACCTCGATTTGGCGTATACGACTACCATATTGGCAGGTCTTCTGCGAAGAATATTTCAGAATTTGAAAATTTCAAATTTGGCGTCATAATGGTCTCGCACGGAAAACTTGAAAACTGCATTTTATTGGCCCTTAGACATACACTACACGCTGCAAGTTTGCTGGAAATCGATTCACTACATCAAAAGTTATAGCTACTTCCAGGATTTCCAGTAAGCAAATTTCTGCATTTTTCGGTTTTTTGGGCAAAATTGGCAAAAGTGGTTACCAATTTCGTGAATTCCAAAGCTAGAGTAACAGGCGTGAGTAAAGTTGTATGGCGTGCAGAATTTTTGCGCGAAAACGTTTAACACGAACGAGTAATGTTTAGAAATAGGGCAGAAGTCACGCCCTGAAAACAGCACTTTTTTCACATTTTTGCCGCGTAGCTCGCGCAGTACCCCCAATGCCCATGGTCAATTTTACACATTTCGATAGATAAGACTCTTGGCTATCGAATGAAAGCAAAACGAAGAAAATCGATTCGGGCGACTTTTTTTTACGTCGTGCCAAAGTTTGAAAAATTGCCGCAGTCGTTGCTGCCGCGTGGCTGCGTGGATACGCGTGGCACTTGGCCAATACATAATCGCTAACAGGCAGTCTATAGATACCAAGTATCAGCAGCCTAGTTTGAGCGAAACTCATTTTATAAACGATCGAAGTCAATTTTTTGAAAACGCGCAAAATTTGTGCATGTGGGAACGCGTGCCACGCTCGCGTGAGGCAACGTAGCGAGCTGGGACGTGTGGCGTTGCATTCCTGCTAAGTCGCTTACCAGCACACAAAATATCGGCCAAAGTCCGCCACCGCCGCTTCTTTCACATCTGGGCGTGGACAGCCTTATATGTACAGGTACTTGCTCATTTTTGTGGTCTTGATGCTGTGCTCCGGCCGGCTAAAATGACTCGCTTTTACAACCGTCTGGCAATCACCGCCTTCTTGCTTCTTTACATTAAATTTTCTAATGAATAAAAAAGAATAGAAATAATTCAGTATCCGTATTTCATCCAAATCAGGATATGCTCAGGCGAAGGGCCGCGGCGCCCGGGATCACAAAGTGTGACTGTGAGACGGCTTCGCGGTCTGAGGGGTGAAAACTTAGGCGCAATCAATTAATTAAATTAATTTAATTAACGCGATCGATTTCCGACTTGCATTTGCCAAACATTTGTGATAGTGCCAATTCGCATGTGACAGTCCCGTATTACATATGCGAAAGCCACCGTTTAATGTGACCCATTCCAGTGGCAAAATTTATAGCTTGCTGAGCGCTACAGGGTGCAAATGAGCGCGCAGGCAGCGCCGCAGACTAAAGTTTTAACGATTTATAGCGCTGCCACAAAAAATTTTACTATCTACAGCGTCACGGGCAGAATTGTGGCTATTTACACTTTCTATAGCGCCGCAAGCGAAATTTTGTTTCTGCTGGACATCCTAAGGGGGGGGGGCAAAGTCGGTGTATTGCGGATAGCAATAAGTTTTATGTTGATGTACTTGG
>JASAMZ010002516.1:0-20868 GCA_030248115.1 Linhomoeus sp. GSCO2_2
ACGCTTGGTTGAGATGGAAGCGCCCCCCACACGTAGCACACGCTGCAACAAAGTATTGCTAGTGCTTAGGCATCTTTGTTTGAACGTTTGAATCAAAGCTGTTGATTGGACAAAACTCGAACTGGCATAGTACAGTGTCTGAACTTCAAAAATTCGAAATTACCGCTTGGCTAAGCAACTCAGCTTTGCAGCCGGAGTGTTGTTGCCAAAATACGGTAACGCCCGCATTTGAAAATTTGAACTGACGACAAAATCGGCTAGTTAATTCTTCATTCAGCTAGCCACTTCATCGACAGTCGCGTGTGTAGTTATTGCTTCCTTAGGTTTCGTTCTTGGAATTGCAATTACAGGTCCCCGACTGCATCTCGATCGCTAATGCTGCAAATGGAAGATGGAAGAGCCCGTTCGTTGTCTGTCTTCTTGAGTAGAGCCGTGACTATACGAGTCCTAGTGTCGAGGTTGACGGTCACATGAGTTGCCGAAATGTTTGCCATATCACCACAACATACCTAACTCCCACACGTGCTTGATGTGGGATGTGATTTAGAATGGGTCTCCAATATCGAATTATGATTGACGTATTGAGCAAGCCGATCGGCGTTGCTGCCTCCCTCTGACTGAAGCTTGGCTGTATCCCTTTACGAACGAAATGTTGCTGGAGTTACGTAACCTCCAGGTTGCCGGATGTCCCAGGTTACCTGAAGTTACGTAACCTCCAACGGAGGGCAGCAAAGGCAAGGGCAGGTTTATCACGATGTTTGTTACTCGGGATATGCTGAACGAAATTGATAGAAATTTTGCACACAATGGAATATTATCAGAAATTGATTAAATTCCAAATTTGGCGAAAATCGGTTCAGTGGAGCGAAAGTTGTGGGCGCGTCCTTTCCTTCGCTGCCGCTCCAGCAGAAGTTACGTAACTTCAGGTAACCTGGGACACCGCGTAACCTGAGGGGTCCCAGGCGGCTTTAGACACATGTGTCCAATCGTTCATAAAGGGTTATGCAACGACAGAGAGAAGCCGTCTTTTCTGCAACTAGAATCGCTTGGTTGTGCCCGTTGCCAAGCAACGTTTGCGGACTCTGCCGTTGATTCACTATCAGAGGCTCTTCGAATCATATGTACGTCGAACCGCCTCGCGTGCACTAGTGCAAAGAGCTTAACTTGATGTCGACCACTGCGACAAAGCGCAAGTCGGCAACTTCTGCCCAAATCGTGGCTGAGTTGAAGCGGGAGCTTCAGTTGGGCTTGCACAGCAGCCAACCGCGCCTCTTCTCGAGCGCCAGCAGCAACAGCAGCAGCAGCGGCAGTAACACCGGTCGTCGGGACGGCCGGCCTCACCAGCTGAAGAAGTTGTCGCCACGAGCCCTTTCGAATCGCAAGGAAGCGAACCGTGGTTGCCAAGTTGCCAAAAGTGACTGTCGAGCAGGAGGTCGGGAACGATTCCTTGAGTTTGACTAACCGCTGAAAGTCCCGCCATACAAATAGACCCAACGATCCGAGAATGCGAAGCGGGCTCTAAACAGGACGAGCAAACCTTCGAGTTGGCACTGGAGCGACTTAGTCAGCGAGTGTTAGAAGGCCGACTCGATGTCAAGCTACTGTCTTGCGCTCACGGATTTGACGTCGTAGCCGCCCAGTGGCTGCGCCGCGCTTCGCAAGTGTGTCTAGCTATCACAAGATACCTATGCAGAAAGTAATCAGCCATAGTTAATGTTGTGCCAGCTACACCGAACGGCAATTCAGAAGCTGTGGACACGATGCGGTGCTGCAGTGTTGGACCTTTTGATTTTCCTGAGGCAGGATATTTGTGGAAGCAAGGCTATAAAAAAGGAAATGCTTCAAATATTCCGTCTACCGCTCGACCCGGCTCTGCTCGAAAGGGCAACAACGTTCATTGGGTAGCAGTTAGCAGAAAATATTTGCAACAAGCAAACTACAATGTTTACAATGTAGCTGTGAATTAAATTACCCTGGTCAAAATTAAATGAGTAATTAATGTACACGAAAAAGATAGGGTTAAGATAAATCAATTAAAATTTTGTCGAAAATTTATATAAATTATGTAAGTTATATAAAGTAAGCAAATAAATTGGCAAGAAAAAAGATAAAGGAACCGAAGAAAGGACAAGAAGATTTTAATGTAGCGTAAAGAATAGGTGAAGTGAAATACAAAAATTTTAAAGGCATTACAATGACAATAATTTACAAATTGAATGATAATAATAATAAATAATTAAATTAAATGAGATATGAATTGTGTTAGACAATGTAATGTAATTATTTGATATGTGGTAATGATATGCATAAAATATATCGAAGTGTAAGTGTGTGTAAGACGTCTCCATTTTGTCGCAGCCAAGAGCAGTCCTGGACGCACTTCGACGCAGAGGGGCGGGATATAGTCGTCGCAGGGTCGATGCACGCCTTGTACAACCCCGGCAGAACTAACAGCGGTCGTTTGGCTCAGATGGTACGCATGTATTCAACGCAACAAACAGTGTGTCGAAGTTGGAACAACGACTCCTAGGCTGCGTGTCGCCTACTGGTGCTGATGTCGAGCGAGAGCGAGGCGCGAAGATGGATCGTCGCTAGGGCTGAACGAGATATGCTGGCCTTCTCCATTCGGTCGTTCGAAAGTTGCTACAGCACAGCCGACGACGAGTCAACGTCGGCGCTCCTTCCGCAGGTGTACCACAAATGTACAGTGCAATGGCTACAGTATACCGCTGAAGCAACGAACTGGTGAAACCTAGTAAATATGCCATTTTGTTCAGTTGCTGGCTCTATGGACGAACTTGTTGGTTGAACCTGCGATGGGGGTATCGATTGCAAATTCCGAGTCGAGCAGCCTCTTCTACCGACTGTTGCAGCGCCTGAGCGATCGACCTCCTGAAAACGCTGCAGAGGACTTGAGAACGGAGATCGCACGAAACGGACTCCGAGTACTCCGCAACCTCTCTTTCTACCTCGCGAACAATGAGGACCTGTGCTTGCGTCTCGGAGAAGAGACGGTCTATCCGATGCTGATGGGAGCCGACACCGAAAGATTCAACGAAGCACTTCACGTTCTTGTCAACCTCACGAGAACCGCCGGCGTCAGAGAGTGGATTCTCCGGCGGAAACGTGCGCTGGACCTTGCACATACACTGTTCGCTTTGATAGATAATGTACGTACGAGTACCTTGCCGCTTTTTATACTCCACAAAAAAGTGTGGAGTATATAGCGTTTGTGCGCGAAACGCAGTAATTTCTAACGGATGGTGTTCGCGCGTGCAGCTGCCGATTTGCAAACGGTCTTTTGCGTTGGGTAGGCCTAGTGGGTGGGCAGGGTGGACACCCAACGGGGTCACGCTCCGGGACCCCGTTGGCGGGAAATTTAAAAATTTAAATTTTCGAAGTACTGAAAAAGGCATAGTACAAGGTAGAACTCGAAAAAGTTGCATATAATGGTATATACTATCTTTTGATATGTTGTAGTACTCGATAGTGCCGAACACGGAAAAAAAGAATTGGATCGCTGCGGGACCCATTTTGGCGCCAAATTTGAAAAATTCGCTATTTTTGGTCCTTTTACGACTTTGACGGGCTGCTGTGCGGGCTAGGTAGCAGCTAGAGCGGCGAGACCGCTTTTGGTGCTCCTTCCCAGACGTCCTCTATCGAATGAGCCATGAACGGAGAAAATCGGTCGAAACACAAAAAAGTTATCTTGGTGGAACTTTTTTGACTCCGGGGGCGAAAATTGCGATTATCGCGTTACGGCGTCTGTAGCGCTCGAATGCGTTGCCGAATCGGTTCAAAGGTGGTTTCAAACGATTCTACGTTGAAATCTGGTCCAGAAAAGTGGTCTTGGCAAATTTGCAGAGCTACAGTATCCCTGCCGCGTCGGTTTGAATTGTGGGCGTCGGGTCGACTTTGCCAATATTATGCTCGATTTCGGGGTTTTCGGGGGCGCTGATTACGAATTTGGCATCCGTTCAGTGTATAGATGATGTTTGAACGTACCTACGACGAATTTGTATACTACCGTACCCCAAGTGCAGAATTTCAGTTCCTGGAGTCCATAGGAAACTAGGGGTGTTGTATGTCGAATCTGGGGTATTTTGGGATGTACATAGATGACGAATTCAGCATTGCTTTTACGATTGGGAGTGTCAGGAGGCCACAACAGCAGAGGAGTCACCGTGCGTAGGAGTCCAAATTTGTGGAGTATACTGCGTCCCCCGGACGACTTGCCTGGTTCAGTGGTCCCGTTGTTAGTCACTCTTCTGGGCGGCTCGGTCGGTGAATTATCAATGGCGTCTTGTGACGTGCTGATAAATCTAATCGTGGACCAAACGGCGCTACTTACCCTTCGTCGGTACCTCACGAGAGACAAGTAAGCACTTGTGAGCGTTCCCCTTTGCGACGACGATTTACGGCGATGTACAATAATCTCAGGTTGAACAGGCTGCGGGATGGTGCAGCCGGTCTAAACGACACGGCGAGAGTCAAGGGATTGGAGAAGCTTACCCTTGTATGTATGTCCGGTGACATGCGTAGAGAATGAAGGACTCTGATCCGCGGGTGGTTAGCCGCCTTGATGGGAGCATACAGCCATCACGACTCTGCTCCGTCATCAGGGGTGATTAGTTAGTGCTGGGAACCCTCTGCACCCACAGAAGAAAGAGAAACTCAAATGGTGTCGCCAGCGAAAGAATTCGTACCTAGCTACATATGATCTGACACTGCATAACGGTGTCGGTCACCAGCTGCTTGGCGACGATGGAGACTGAAGGCGCGACGAAGAAATTTTGTTGTCTGTCACCATTCATTGATTGTCTGAGCGACTTGACGTGTGTGCGTGTCAAGGCTGCGTCGGCGCTCCCTCGTCTCGAGCTTATCAAAGAAAGCAAGAAATGAGAAAGATGTAGTCATTCTGTTGGTGGTTTATCTGTAATATTGAAATGACATGTAGTCTACGGTACTTTGTTTGGTCCAATTTTCATGTTTTGCATAGCGTTGAAATTCAGTGCAGTTACGTTGCACCGGCAATTACTAAAGCACGCACCTCGCGCACCTCACGCACCCACGCACCTACGCACCCGGATACCACGCACCTCGCCAAAATCGATCAAACTTAGCACATTTTAAAGAATTTTTTATGAAAATGCAATTCTTGACTGATAGCTAGCGTGACCAGCCAAGAAAATCCTCCAAAACGATTGATTTTCAGGTGAAAATCGCAAAAACAGAATTGTTCTAATCCCAGACTGCGACGAAGGTAAATACAAGTTGCATACCAGTTTTTGGCGCGATTTTCACTGATGCCGCGAATTACATCACGCATGTTGTAGCTTCGCAAGAGAAGTTCGGAGAGATTTTACGATAGAATTTTCAACCAACTGCCGAAATTTTTGTTTCGTAAAGACGGAATTGTGAAAATCGCCCGGTTGCAGTTCTGTAGATTCGGCTGGTGAAGCGCACGCTGTTGAAAGATTTCTGGCCAAATGGAGTAGAAGGTTTGCTCATTGCTGTTTTTTGGTCATTACTTTTTTGACCAGTGACGTTTTGCACTGCTGGTTCAGGCTATCATTGCATCTCAACTCAACAACTGGGAGTGCCACTAAATAGACAGAAGTCGTATTTAAAGAGACTGTCCATCCAGTCTAGTAGACGAGACGAGATCTCAGATATGCAGTGGGTATTTTGTATTATTGTTAATACCTAAAATTTTTGGCAGAATTTAACCATGATACACCCTTGCGCTAAAGATTTTTTGACTCATTTTTATTTAGGTAGCCATTAACATTTCCACACCAATTCAGAGTTGAGGAGCCCATTCACAGAATAGGACCCCATTGGGCATCTTTGCCCGAATCGCTACCGTTGACAGCTTGCCCCATATTGGCACTTTAGATGAGATTTCAGGCTTAGGTTGGGCTTAGCTAAGGTTAGCTAAGCCTAAACTTAATCAAAATCCTAAGCTTAAGCCTGGCCTAAGCCTAACCTGAGCCTAAGCCTAAGCTCATTGGGGTCCTCCTCTCATTGGATAAATTTAACAATTAAAACCCACAATCGAACATTGCCATTTTGACGTCCAACGTGTTGTGGCTTGCTTTCTATTCAGGGAAGTTCCGGAGGCTACAAGTGGCGTTCCAGAAGAGAGGCGACTTGCAGAACTTCCAATTCCCCTGACACTGAGAAGTGTGGTGAGGTGAGCATGCAGGGGTGGGGTACAGACGCATGCAGAACATAAATGTGATTTGTCGTGAGGCTCTCCTAAAACAGCCAAGAATGCTAAAAATTTGCCAAAAATGGCCAAAAACGCTTAGTTTCACCCAATTTTGAAACCAGCTTTGCCAAAATGACTCAAAAATGCTTTAAAACAGCTAATTTTGGTATAGATTTCTTGTCATTTTGGCACAATTTGCTTCAAAATTAAGCGAAACTAAGCATTTTAGCGATTTTTCGGCAATTTTGTTTAGCTGTTGGCTGTAGAATTGTCTACATTTGTGCAAATATCTGCTGCTTATTTTTCCCACAATATCAAACGCTAAACTGACGTGCAGATTGAGAAAAAACTTTTAGATCGAGAACGAACAGGCGCCATCTCTGCAGGGTCGCTCTGGCAGCAGCGCGTCTGATGCCTGCCACCAATCGCAGAAGTCGCATGACCTACGCTGACTCAGAATCGCGTCAATCAGAAGAAACCGAAGTGATATTCGCCGGGAGTTGGCGCTGGTGGAGAATAGCGGCCCCATCAAATTCGAGCGGCCCCATTCAACTCGAGCGGCCCCAAGAAACTCGAGCGGCCCCATCGGTTAGCCCCGTTTGTACTTTACACGTCGATGTACAATAGCGGCCCCAACGATTAATGTACAAGAGCGGCCCCAACGATTAATGTACAAGAGCGGCCCCAACGATTAATGTACAAGAGCAGCCCCAACGGTTAATGTACAAGAGCGGCCCCTTCACGCAGAAGCCCCATGTACAATGACGGCCCCAATCAGTGAACTATGGCGGCCCCAATCAGTGAACTATGGCGGCCCCATCAGTGAACTATGGGGGCCCCATGGAGAAGCGCTAATTTTAGCTGAGAATTAGACCCCTAGCCCAATTGTTATCGTCCATTGTTTACAGCGAAGTCGCGTTTGAGCGTCCATCCTTCACAGGTCGTTTCCGTTGTTTATCGTTCGCTTTCAATTTGATGGTGTTTCCACTTCATCCCTTGACAGCTCGCTTCCGGTGTTTACAGTTCACTTCAAGTTTACTGCTCGCGTTCCCTTCACTCGTTCATCACGAGGTCTCCCTAGCCGGCTGCCTAACTGAGACTTTGCCGGCTGAGACTGACTTTTCTTGGGAAGCATTAGACCCGGCCGCAATGTGAGTCTAGAAGAAGAAATCAGGCTGAACTCGCCTTACCGAGCGCTGAAAACCTACCTTGGGCCGAGAAAGCTGGCGCCAGCTCTGGCGTATGGTTTGGTCACAAGCCACAGAGACGCCGTGACTGCTCCCATTCCAAGGCACACCATCTTGGATCCAGTCCAAGACGGACCAGTCGAGCCACCTGACGCACTGCTCGACGTTGCGGTGACACAACAAGTCTTAGAGGAGACGTTTTCTGACCAAGACAGCGCGCTCAAGTGGCTAGCAAAATACGGTAGGGCACACACCCATCATGAGTGCCTTAGCCACACGCCAGTCGCATGACTCTTCACACCTGCAGGCCTCATAAAGAACGAGATGGTCTGCTTGGGCCAAGTTCAAGGGCAAGGCTGTGGTGGTCCTGCTTCGCTGATTCGACAGGCCAGTCATTTGGATGGCTACATCGTAAGCGTCTACCTGTAGCTGACTATCAGTAAATCATTCAGTGAGCCCTTGTATTTGTTTTGTCACCCTTAAGACGGTCAAGGCCTGACGCGTCAGGCCATGGCCGTCTAGACGGCCATGGCCTGCAACATATAGGTACATACAACTGATGAATAAACTTCTGTAATGAACTTATGAATGAACTTCTGTAATAACTTCTGGTCTACACGTTGCAGTGGAGATGCCCCATATGCAAGGGTCAACAGCAGTACAAGAAGGTGTCGGTACGGAAGGGCTCGTTCTTTACAAGGTATGCACATTGTACATACAGTGTACTACAAGTGTGCATATGGGCAATATTTCTTATTGGAGTTTCAAACGGGCCGAGAATTAACCCTGCGTGCGCGCGTGCTTGTGTACCTCAACCAACGGGTAACCCAGTTTGTACTGCACGCTTGTTTCTCACCCTGGCCCGGCCATTAGCCCGTTTGAACCTCTAGTGCTTATAGGTCGAAGCTCAGCCTCAAACAGATTACGCTGACTATTTGGATGTGGGCTAGTCAACCTGAAGCGACGCGTGACACAGTGAAGGAAGTCACAGGACTCGACAAGAAGTCCCTTGTCGATTGGTATAATTTCTTGAGAGACGAGGCGCAAGAATGGTCAGTCTAAGACAGGCCGTTATGACACTTAGCATCACCTAGGCCTTTCAACAATTGGACTGCATTACTATGTAGGTGTCACCAACACCTGCTCCAAGGTCAGCAGCTGGGAGGACAAGGTGCCATCGTTGAGGTGGACGAATCGCTTTTTTTCAAAAGGAAGTATAACGTCGGCCGTGCTGCGAGACCAAAACAATGGGTGTTTGGCCTATACGAGAGAGGTTTGGAGGAAGACAGTGGTTGGACCTCTGGTTCAATCGTACTCAGACCACTTTGCACTGCAGGAACGAGAAAAGTGATCTTGGTGCCTGTCCCTAGACGAGACGCCAACACCTTGCTGCCGATTATTCAGCAGCATGTCGCCCCTCGGACCTTGGTCATTTCCGATGGTTAGTTGCTAGCCTGGCCAAAATGCGTCATGGCAGCACGCTTCCTGTAAGCTCTCTTTTGTAGGTTGGAGGGCGTATGGGGGGATCCGAAACCTCCAACAACAATTCGACCACAGATGGGTAAATCATCGTCTGTATTTTGTAAACCCCCAGGACCGAAGGGTCCATACCCAGGGGATAGAGGCGACATGGTCTGCCATGAAGGAGACCCTAAGGCGTCAGTGCGGCACAAAATTTGAGCTCTTCCCTACTTATCTCTACCAATACTCGTTCCGGCGATTTTTTGGCAACGAAAAAATATTCCAACGAATCTGTATTAGCATTCGACATCACATGCCCTACGACTGAGGAGAAAGCCGAAATCTATTGCACCTACTTGGTACACTCAATAGCCAGCGACTGCGATTCTGTTAGGTTTACGTACGAGTGATCTGGGAACCCCACACACATGGCCAGCAAAGTTCTTTAAGCGATACCTGGCGTCCATATAGCATACAGTTTGGTGATAGAGTGACGATCGGAGTCAGCTGCTTATTGTCTGTACTTGCCGATGATTATAGAATCCACGCAGAGATTACTGAGCGGTTGTAAGCCAACAAATTCGAAGGGGCCGCCATAGTTCACTGATTGGGGCCGCCATAGTTCACTGATTGGGGCCGCCATAGTTCACTGATTGGGGCCGTCATTGTACGTCGGACTGTAGGTCGCAGAAAATGGGGCTTCTGCGTGAAAGGGCCGCTCTTGTACATTAACCGTTTGGGCCGCTATTGTACATTAACCGTTGGGGCCGCTATTGTACATTAACCATTGGGGCCGCTATTGGACATCGACGTGTAAAGTACAAACGGGGCTAACCGATGGGGCCGCTCGAGTTTCTTGGGGCCGCTCGAGTTGGATGGGGCCGCTCGAATTTGATGGGGCCGCTATTCTCCACCAGCGCCTAGGAGGTAGGAGTTTCTCAGACTTGTTTTGGTGCTGCACTGTGGCACTCGTGGCTCCTGTTGTTGATGGGTCTAACCTCACATGACCTCGCTTTGAATTTTCGTCTGCGTTAGCATTAACTTAGTGTCTGACGACCAAAAATCTCCAAATATTTGCATGCGTCGCGCAATTTTGGCACGTTTGCATTGGTGGAAGCGCAAGAAATCTCGCCAAAACGCAAAAGTTTGCGAATTTCGTTAATTGTGCTCAGCATTTGTGTGACACGCCGATTTTCTGGGCGTGTCAGCAGGTTCTTTAGCTCTTCAACCCATAGTCCCAACTCCAAGACTAAGGCAAGCAGACAATGAGCAAGCTTAAGTAGCATCGCGCTAACCCAAACAATAGTGGTGAGCGTGAGAATGCGAAACTGCGTGAAACACCGCGGAACAGACCAAAACACAATAGAGATCACTGGGAAACCAAAACAAACAGAAGCGCGCAATGAGATTCACCATGAGAATGTGAGAGCGCAGAGAGCGCCCGTCACATCTCCCCTTCCTTTGGAAAAGCTAAGCGCTACAAACCTAACACAGCAAGCATAGAACATTCCTAGAATATGCGGCCTTCACTGTTCACGTTTTCACCTTGTTCTTGCCTAGCTGGATGAGCATGGCCGCTGTGGTGGTGGTGGCTCAGTTGGAAAGCGTCCGTGCTGGAAACAGTCCTGGAAGCTTCTGCCTGTCGACTGGCACTGGGGGATGGGTCCGTTGATGCGCACACTCGCGCCCAAGAAGCTCCGCTCAGGGGGAGCAGACCTGTAGCTCGCTGGGCCGCTGTCGCCGCTACTGGGCCGCTGTCGCCTCTCTGGAGCACATCCACAAACAATGGGCCGCCGTCGCCGCTGATGGGCCGCTGACACCCCTCGAAACCTGGACCGCTGTCCCCTGTGGCCCCTTGCTCTTTGTCGCTTCTCCCTCGTCCCGGGCGTGGCCGCGTTGTCGACTTGGAGCTGGAAAGCTTGGCATGGTACTGCGCGCCACTGACGCCAACCTGTAGTCTTGAGAGGGAGCCGTCCTCGCTTCTAGTGATGGCCAGGGCTCTTCGTTGGTTGTGCGACTTGGTGTTGAGGTCGCCTGGCCTTGTTCTTCTTGTCCACAGCTTCCAACTGGCCGGTGAGTCTGGAGAGGGTTGATGGGGCTTTGGCAGTCTTGACAGCCCCATCCTGTCTCGGACACCAATTTTGTGACACGCCGATTTTCTGGGCGTGTCAGCAGGTTCTTTAGCTCTTCAACCCATAGTCCCAACTCCAAGACTAAGGCAAGCAGACAATGAGCAAGCTTAAGTAGCATCGCGCTAACCCAAACAATAGTGGTGAGCGTGAGAATGCGAAACTGCGTGAAACACCGCGGAACAGACCAAAACACAATAGAGATCACTGGGAAACCAAAACAAACAGAAGCGCGCAATGAGATTCACCATGAGAATGTGAGAGCGCAGAGAGCGCCCGTCACATTTGCCTGTGGTATCTCATGTGTTGCATCAAGGCTGCAAACAGCTTCGATATTTTGTGCATTGGTACACGTGTGCAATTTGCTGATACTGTTGTTTTGATATTGTCATTTTTCT
Organism: Linhomoeus sp. GSCO2_2; assembly: GCA_030248115.1. Taxonomy (NCBI): domain Eukaryota; kingdom Metazoa; phylum Nematoda; class Chromadorea; order Monhysterida; family Linhomoeidae; genus Linhomoeus; species Linhomoeus sp. GSCO2_2. Next base: position 11,390 of record JASAMZ010002516.1, read on the forward strand.
GCGCGGTATAAAGGACTTTTGACTAATTTTTTATGTCAGACTTGTAGCCTACGATGTCGCGCTACGTTGTAAGCGAAGTTCGCATCTCAAAAACGCGATTTGGGTTGATTTTGGGGAGGTGCGTGGTATTCGGGCGCGTGGGTGCGTGGAATTCGGGTGCGCGGGTGCGTGGGTGCGTGCTTTAGTAATTGCCGTTGCACCACCGACACGAGTGTAGACGTTTCGTCTGACTGACTGTGTATTCGTCGCAGTTCATCACTTGCCTGGCCAGGTTCAGTGAAATTTTGTAGCAATTCTGGCGAATTTTTCGGAGAGAATGCGTGTAGTCACGCTGGAAAAAGACGAGAGCGACGAAAAAACTGCCGAGGTACCAAATGGCGGATCGGCGGTCGTGCATTCACGAAAAGCGGTCAAGCGACACCGGAATCCTTCGGCGTCGTCGGATGACAGTCCGGACAAGCACAAGAAGTTGAAGAAGTCGAAGAAGAAGAAACACAAGAAGGAGAAAGAGAAAGACGGTCTTTCTGAGAGGAAGAAGAAGACGAAGAAAGCTGATAAGGCAGGAAAGGTTCTCGATGATGGTTTCAAGAAGGACAAGGACCAACCGAAAGTAACGGCCAAAACTGATCGGAGCGCCAGTCGTGAAGGGAAGGAGTTGGGTGGTAAGAAGGACTTGGCCACGACGAAGTCGGCAGAACCGCAGCAGAAAGTGAAGCTTGAGAAACGAGAGAGTCCCACTGGCGAAAGTGAAGCGCCGAAACCACCCCGACATCCGATGGTGAAGAGCGAGCCGTTGGCTCTGGAAGAAGCTAAGATGCCCAAGGCTACCCTCACGGATCGTGTCGACCGCAAAGAGAAAGCGGTCAAAGCCGAGCCGCTACAGCAAAGCAGTGCCGATTCCTCGGACGTCGAGAGTGTGTCAACGAAAGGATCTGGTCGAGGCGGAGAGGTGGAAGACGGCGAGTTGGCGGAGGCGGCCGTCGACCAAGAACTCGAGCTGGCCGACCTCGAAGCTCGCAAAGCGAAGTTGGAAGAGCAGCTGCTGATTGAAACGGTCCACGAAACCCGCCGAATCCGTGAGGGAGTTCCGACGAAGCGGACTGACTCCTCTTCAGACCAGCCGAAGGTGCAACAAGGACAGAGCACGGCTGAGATTGCGGCTTCTGCAGAGTCGGAACAAAGAGGTCGAAGCACCGAGAAGAAGGCGACCACGAGTTCCAAACCGCGAAGGCCGCAGTCGATAGACCGAGAGAAGGCCGAGCGCTTGGGACCAGCCGCACGCGTCGAAAGATCTCGGTCGACGTCGCGCGAGCGCTACCAGAAAATTTACGGCCGTCCGTCGTCAAAAGAGAGAAAGAAGTGGGTTTTGGGCTTGTTATCTTGTTCGAATCTATTTGACGTGATATGATTCTCTTCAGGTCCAGTCGGCCAGCCGTGTACGACGAAGACGTTGCCCCAGGCGGAGCCAGTGCGAGCAAAGCGCGCTCCCCTTCTCCTCTCTACGCCACTCACAGGCCGCAGTCGAGAGAGCGCTATCAGCAAGACAAGCTGACGGGTCGCATTCGCGCCAGCCCTCCGAAGTGGATCGACCGTCGAAGTCCGCCTCCGGCCTCGAAGCGTCGCGAGTCCCGCTCTCCTTCGTCTCGCCGTCGGCAACAACAGCAACGCGAGCGCGATCGAAGGGTCCGCTCGCCTGAGGATCGGCGCCGAGCGGTCGGCGGATCTTCGAGCCTTGGCAGCAGGCGAAGGGTTGATGACAGGCGTCGCGCTGACGACAGAGCGAGAGACAGCAGACGAGGAGAGCGCGATCGGCGCGCCGCGGACGATAGACGCCGACGACGGCCAAGAAAAGAGTCGGAAGACGAGTGAGTATCCTATCTATCAGTAGTAGCAGACATCGGCTCCTAGTTTATTCACTTGAACTATTATAACTTGGTTTCAGCGCGGGTAAGGCGGTCGTGTGGAACGACGAGGAAGAGGACGAGGAGACGCTGATCGAGCGCCGACGGCAGGAGCGTCAGAAGCTGATGGAGAAGTTGACGGGCGCCAGCCCATCCGCTTCCCGACCTCAGTCGGTGGGACCTTCGTCGTCGCCCATTCCCCCGCCGGAGGCTGTGCTTCTGAACGCCGAGAACGGGTGAGTAAATGCGAGATTTGTAGGCGTGGTGGTGGACCCATTTCGTCAATGACTTCAGGAAACCACAAGCTTCACAGGAGCCGCAGGCAAAATCAAAAGGGAAATCCTCCAAATCGGATGCCTCGTCTTCTGCATCCTCGGATTCCGAGAGCGACCGCGATGGAGGAGGGGGAAGAAAGGGCCGTCCGAAGTCGGAGAAGCTGGCCGACTCCCTTCTGAAGGAGGCGAAGCTGCTGCTGGAGAAGAGGAAGGAGCGCAGCGTGGCCAGGGAGCAGCAGCGCGAAGGCTCCGACTCCCCGGGCGCCGAGACGCCCTTCAACTTCCTCGAGGAGATGAAGGACAAGCTCTCGCACATTCCCGGCCACACGGCGGCCGAGGTCGACGAAGGTACTACGGTCGGCGGTCGACTTCGCGCCGCTTTGTGTCGGTGTAGCCAATCGTTGATCGTTCCCCCTGCAGCCGTTCTCCGCGAGGTGATCGAGCGCAAGGCGCTGACGGGCCCAAAAACACCCGACGTGGAAGCGATGGCGAAGGCGAAGGGGCCGAAGAAGAGCGACACTTCCAGTCTCGACATGTTCGCCGACGACGCCCATCTGGACAAGAAGGTGGGCGCTGGTTGGCTGTTGCTTTTGGCGGTAGGCGAGACATTGATACTGTAGCTCCTGCGCCTTCTGTTGCAGCTGCTGCAGTCGTCTGCCGTGGTGCAGGACAGCGTCGCCTCCAAGGAGAACCCTCACTTGAACGACAACTGGGACGACAACGAAGGATACTACCGTGAGAAGAGAACGGGCTTTCATTCTGTGTGCCGGACACTTGCAACCGATATTGTGGCTCCCCTTACAGGCGTTCGCATCGGCGAGGTACTGGACAACCGGTACCGCGTCTACGGCTACACGGGTCAGGGCGTCTTCGGCAACGTCGTTCGCGCCCACGACCAGGCGAGGTCCAACGCCGAAGTGGCCGTCAAGATCGCGCGCAACAACGAAGTCATGTAAGTACAGTAGCAGTATAGTGGGTTGAGCTTACTTTTCGACGCTTCCTTTTCCAACGCAGGCACAAGACGGGCCTGAAGGAGCTGGACGTGCTGAAGCGACTCAACGACGCCGACAAGGAAGACCGCTACCACATCCTGCAGCTGCATCGCCACTTCTTCCACAAGCAGCACCTTTGTCTCGTCTTCGAGCTGCTCAGGTGGGTTCGCGCGCTTTCCTGCTTTCAATGCGTGATCCTGAAGTGACAGGCAGGCAGAGAATGTAGTAGGAGTGTACTGTATTTTGTTCTGTATTGCCTTAGCCCCTTGCTTGCAGCATGAATCTGCGCGAGCTGCTGAAGAAGTTCGGCAACAACGTGGGGCTGCACATCCGCGCCGTGCGCTCCTACTCGCAGCAGCTGCTGCTGGCCCTGAAGCTGCTCAAGAAGTGCAACATCCTCCACGCCGACATCAAACCCGACAACATTCTGGTCGGTTGGAGGCCACTCACTCGCTTGTAGTCGGCGCACGCGCTCCCTTTCAGGTGAACGAGTCGAAGGCGGTGCTGAAGCTGTGCGACTTCGGCTCCGCCGTCCACGTGGGCGACACGGAGCTGGCCCCATACTTGGTCTCCAGGTTCTACCGGGCGCCGGAGTTGAGTGAGTGACCACTCTGCGATCTCTTGTCAAGCCTCATATGCAATCCTTGCATGCGATGTCTTCCCTTCTTCAGTGCTGGGCCTGCCCTACGACTTCAACATAGACCTGTGGTCGACGGCGGTGACCATCTACGAGATTTGGACAGGGAAAATTCTCTTCTCTGGGAAGTCGAATAATCAAATGCTGAAATTCATGCAGGACCTGAAGGGCAAAATGCCCAACAAGCTGGTCAGAAGGTCCCAGTTCCGGGACCAGCACTTCGACGCCAACTGCAACTTCCTATACTACGAGGTCGACAAAGTCACCCAACGGGTGAGTGCGACCTTCTCGTTCTCGTTGTGGTCGTCGTCGTTGTGGTTGTCGTTGTGGTCGTCGTCGTTGTAACACTTGCCGTTATGAAGCACTTCGTTGTTTTGCAGGAGAAGATGACGGTGATGTCGAACTTCAAGTCCAGCCGCGACCTGCAGGAAGAGCTGATCGCGGTGCAGGAGAATTCTAGGGAGGGCTTGCGCAAAGTGCTCCAACTGAAGGACTTTTTAGATAAGATGTTAGCCCTGGAGCCTGCGAAGCGACTCTCCGTCGCCGACGCCCTCCGACACGCCTTCATCGCCGAGAAGTGAACTCGGATGGAGTCACGCACGCAACTGGGGGACAGACAACGACGCCCCTCTGAACTGTACTTTTCACTCTCTCTTCTATTGCCTTTGCTTACGTACGTCGTTTCTGTAGTGGCTGGAGCGGCTTGGGTTGCGCAGATGCGCAGAAATATACAATAGTCATCAATACTCGGTAGCCGGAGATTATTACAGATTATTACAAAGCAGCATCTGGCAACCTGAAGTGAGTTCCACCCATTTCTTTGTCCGGTTGTTACTTTGTTTCGTGCGCGTTGCCGTTCCACACGTGCAGTTGACTTGCGGTAGCAACGGTTGGGGGTAACGGCAGCGCGTTGAAGTGTGTCTATCGTTGGTAGTACAGTACCCATTGCGATGGTGTGTTCGTTGCTGTTTCAGAAGAGCACTGGAGAGGCGCTAGTTGATTGAGGGCCGTTCGCGTTCGACCTCCGCCCGCGTTCTCTCTCGTGCCACACCAGTTGTTGGCGAGTTGCGTAACCCCAACGCTGCTGCTTAGATACCTACATAGGTCGAAGCTATAGACCGACTGACCGAACCCCTCGAATGGAGCGAGATCAAACTCCACCCTTCTTACCTTTCTCCAAAGGTCGTTTCCGGGAGCTCCCTCCCGCCCTTCCCGGAAGTCGCAGGCGCAGCGGCGCTCCCTCCCAATCGGCGGAAGGCGAGCCCTCGAGCGAATAGTGGCCGCTTCACGAGTCGCTCGGTGATCCGATTTGAAAAGTGACGACAGTTCGTGTTGGTTTGTCGGCGGTTCGTTTGTCTCCACGTGTGTGTGGTGCTCGCCCGTGTCCTTTCGTGAAAGTGAACGTTTTCGTCGTCGACTTGGTAGAGTTGTGATGAACAGACCTGGAAGTGTTGAAGCTTCCCCATTTACTTCTGAATGCGCGACTGCAAATCATTGAGCTATGCGGTTCTCCTCTCGTGCAGCAGCTTCGCACCAGCGCCATGCCTCCCAAGAAGGCGCCAGCTGGGCCGAGCAAGAAGACGGAGCAGAAGAAGAAGGACAAAATTGTCGAGGTCTGTTAGCCGTTGGCGTAGTCGTAGCTTCTGCACAACGTCGCTGCAGTGGCGGGATACGGTAGACAAAGACGAATAGAGCGTGTTTTCAGGACAAGACCTTCGGTCTAAAGAACAAGAAAGGGGCGAAGACGCAGAAGTTCATCCAGCATGTGACCACTCAAGTGAAGCATGGCAACGTCAGCAAGGAGAAGGTGGGCCGGCCGACCGACGGATTGCTAGTGCTTCCTGCCTATGGAGATTGAGCGTTCTTTGCAGCTTCTGACGGAGAAGGCAGAGGCGGAGAAGCGGAAGAAGGATGCGAAGTCGGGTCAGCTGGACGACCTCGACAAGCTGCTGAAGCCCGTCGCCGCCATGCCCAAGGTCGCCAAAGGTAGACAACCCATGGAGCGCCCTTTTGACCATTGGCTCTCCTACAGACACATGGCCGTCACGCTTTGAATTTATTCCTCTTCAGACGCGGATCCCAAGTCGATCCTGTGCGCCTTTTTCAAGCAGGGCACCTGCGGCAAAGGAGACCGCTGCAAGTTCAGTCACGACCTGTCGCTGGAGAGCAAGAGCGAGAAGCGCAGCCTCTACGTCGACAGAAGGGATCTGGAGAACGGTTCGAGTCGTAGCTTTGATTGCTTTCTGTTTGGAGATCGAGTCTGTAGGTGGTGTGTCGCGTCCGCTTGCAGACACGATGGACAACTGGGACGACGACATGCTCAACGAGGTGATCCAGAAGAAGCATGGAGAGGCGGACGTGGCCAAGCCGCAGACCACCATCGTGAGTCGGCGCGCATGGCTGCTTGATTTGCAAGGCTGGGAAGTGCGAGTTCTCAGCCTTTCTCTGCCTTGTAGGTGTGCAAGTACTTCCTGGACGCAGTGGAGAGCAGCAAGTACGGCTGGTTTTGGGAGTGTCCCAACGGAGACAAGTGCATCTACAAGCACGCGCTGCCTCCCGGCTACGTGCTCAAGAAGGACAAGAAGAAGCTGGAGGAGCTGGAGAAGGGCGACCAGATCTCCCTCGAGGAGCTCATCGAGAAGGAGGTACGTACTGAAGTCGTTTGTGCTTCTATTCGCCAGTGCTCTCTAGCAAAGCAACGCCGTGTGGGCTCCTGTTGCAGCGTCAGGCGCTGTCGTCCCAGAACCTGACGAAGATCACGCTGGAGAGCTTCGTGGCCTGGAAGAAGCGCAAGCTGCGCGAGAAGAAGGCGGCGGCCAGCAAGCTCAAGTCGACCAAGGAGAAGAACTTCCGCGCCGGCAAGCAGGCGGGCCTGAGCGGTCGCGACCTCTTCACCTTCAATCCTGATTTGGTAGCCGACGACGACGAGGAGGCCGGCGACGACGCCTTCGTCGCTCCCAACAATGACAGCGACGAGGAAGGAGCAGAGGTAGGTACGGTGGGCGATGGGCCGACACCCGCGTCTTTTGTGCTTCGTGCTTTGTCTTGCATATCAACGGATTACGTGTTCCGACGCTGCGATGATGTCTCATCATGTTAGACTGTTGAGCCAGAAGCCGTGAGATGACACAATCCAACGCTGAGCAGCCACTTCTCATAGTGATGTAGCTCGTTTTCACTTGTACGTCGGGCTGACGTCGAGCACCATTATGTTTCTCCCATTCATCAGGTCGATGGCGCGGTGGACCTGGAGATCGACGAGTCGCTGTTTATGACCCTGGACGACGACGACGAGGAAGACGAGGAGCTTCTTGGCGAGGACGAGGCTGAGCAGCAGCCCGGCACGTCGTCGGCCGGGATGGTCAATGGGGCGGCTTCTCCCAGCCCTTCCTCTGGTGGCGAGCCGGATGGGGCTGCGTCGAAGCAGGATTCGACCAACGGACCTTTGATGAACGGCGACGGCGAGGCTGGCGCAGTGGCCGGAATCGAAAGGCTCAAAATGAACGAGAGCTAACAACGGATGCTACGCTCTCCCGTCTCGCTGTTCTGTGTCTCTACCGGTTTGTCGTTGTCTTTCGGTTCTTTCCATAGGAAGACGATCGGGTTCGGCGTGCCTCGATGCTCTACTTTTTGCTAACTGGTCGTTGACCGATTTGAGGCGAAGGAATGACGCATGGATGAGGAGCCAGCATGCAAAGCGACTGAAAACGGCACGGGGAACGGCTCATTTGTATCGCTGTCTGCCGGGTGATGTTCGCTCCAGTTTCGAATGGCGCAACGAAATCAATTGTCCGCTGTATTGCGCGATGCGCCGTTTGTGCGCGCGTTGGCAGAGCGGCACGATGATCTAGTTTCCGCGCGCGTCCATCTGCCCTTCCACCTTTGCTCGTGCGCCGTCCCCCCACCCATCCTTTCTCTCCGTCTGTGCTGCAGCGACACCGTTGTCTTCCTCTCTCCCTCTCAGTAAGTCGCAAAGTCGCTCGCTTCTGTAGCGCACGCAGCGACCCTCAACTTCTAGCCGTCTCTCTCCTCCCCCGAATCCACTACAGGCTGAGAAGATTGCCGTCTTCTTGAGCGCGGCGACAAACGGTGCACCAATGTGGGCCCGACTCTGTCTGTCCATTCTGCCTTTGCCTGGGTGGGTGGTGCGCGGGGTGGCCTGTCCCGCTAGCCGTTCCACACGATCCACACTACTGCTGCGACTGAGAGTGGGATGGGATGGGTAGGGGGAGGGTGGGGGGCAGGTAGGACGGGCGCGCACGAGCAGGTAAGCAGGGAACGTCGTCGTCGTCTTCTACAGCAACGGTTCACAGCGCATCGCGACTGCTGGTTGTTGATTTGGTGGATTTGTTAAAGAGTGGAGGGCGCGCTGCGAAGATTTTATCGCGCCAACTCTCCTCCCTCCCGCCCTGCCTCTCTCCCTCACTCCCTTCATCATTCTCTCGCCGTCCTGTTCAGCGCGGGGAGCGCGCGACTGTTGCGTTACTTGCCTGCATATCGACGGGGGTTCTCGAGGAGCGGCGACTCCCCAGCAGTTCACAGCTGGAAGCTCGCCTGTGCTGAACTGCCAAGCCAACCGCGGGTACTGCTTCGCAAGCTGTTTTCTGGACCACGCTTGTTCGTCGTCATCAAGAAATCGAGAAGTCGAGCGACTAGGATTACAACTGGAGGAACGGCGCTGGCGAGCTGGTGGCGCGACGACCACCATACTGTACATCTGGTCGACGACACCCTAACTGGTCTTTACGTCGGCTGCTGTTGAAGGGGAGGCGGCGAAATCTCGGATCTTTCATCATGGCCCCACCGCACTGGTCAAACAATTGTATCTCATCACTGGCTTTATTGGAGTGGCAATGGCAGTCGACCCTTCTGCCTTGGAAAACGGTGAGTTGCATTGCGTATTAGTGGAATGCAGCAGACTGCAATGAAAGTATCAACAATGTGTAACACAGCTGTTGTGTTAGTCATACACTCTGTTACTTGACCGAGACGAGGACAGTCATAACCTACATGCCGGATGTCGATGTAAGTTAACAACAGTGGAGTAGTTTTGTTGACATAGGAGTTCTGTTCCAATTATCAGCGGTACTGAAGGTGACTCTAGCTCGTGGAGTGTTTGTTTACTACATGCAGTGTATGTACATACCTGTAACTGTATGCAAGTGCCCTCTCTCGCTTACAGTAGAGCCCGCCGATGTCATCCAACAAGGCGTGTAAATCGGCACACGGAGCTCTCTTGCGAGAAGTCGAGGAGCGGGTGCATCAAAGTTTCGCTACCGTTGCGATGGCCAACGCGACTGCCTACCGTTCGGCGAGGACGAAGAAGGATGCCGGTAAGGGGGCCCGTTCCGTCCCAACTTTGGTGAAGGTGGCGACGCGCAACTTGTCCCCGTCAGGAGGCATCCCCTTTGGGGCGCTTGGGTTCAATGCAATGCAGACCGCTGCTGCTCCCTTGTGTTGCGAGTACCGAGCGCGTCTTTTCCGGCCTGGCCGTAAATCAAAAGTTGGGCTGTCCGTCCCTGACTCCCCGGCGGCCACACCTCGATCACCCTTATCAGTGGAAAACGATCCGTTGTCGAGGAATTACCAGATTGTCAACGGCTGCTTTTGAGCTGGCTGGCCCCGCCGACGCTCCTTCCTCTCCCGCCGCCGTCGTTCTTCGTAAACTGCGAAA
>JASAMZ010002522.1:0-10788 GCA_030248115.1 Linhomoeus sp. GSCO2_2
ATTTGGAACGAACGCAAAAACCTACAGTGTACCCTTCAAAACAAGCAAAACACCCCATATAACTGTAGGCACTTATTCTCGATATGTGCTAATTCCAGCGCAAATTTTACACTAATTTTCACATTAATTTCCACAATTTTTCCATTTTTCCTCTTCTAGTGAAAGTGCCGTCACAGCTTCTGAGGCAGCGTGCACTATTTCTGCCGTCGTTTCCGTCAAGGGAGGCAAAATGGCAGGGCGGGCGCTAATTTGAGGGCGCAGCCTTATTTTGGTGGGCGGGAGCACAATTTTGGATTGGGAATCAATTTCGTCGTCGTCGCCGCCGCCGCTGCGCAAAGGGGATATCTGAAGGTGAAACTTTGTTTTGAATGAGAATTCGATGTGATTTGTGGATTTTATGCAGAGCGAAAAGTTTTGGGCCAATTTACACAAAATTGTACGGGAGACAACGGAAAGATTCGGCGACTTTCTAGGTGATATTCGTGCACAAATGGATAGTATACAAAATTTTAGTCGTGTAAAGCCCTGCAAAGCGAAAGCGTACATAGTCCGAAGTGCCACAGACAGATGTCTGCACAAAATTTAACGAATCGAGCGCTGATTTTGCACTTGTGCATATGAGGAAAGAGGAGTGCGCAGTAGATTATCCTAAACTACAATTCAAATAGAATTGTTTTCGAAGTATTCATTAATTATTAACCATTAGCCATTAATTTGATATAAATTAAGCTCAATTATATTTAAAATTCAAAATTTAAAACCTTACATCCTTGACGACGTCCAAGAAAGCGTCCGATTTTTGCGCTCTTTCTCTCGAAAATTGCGCATTCTGCGATTTGTCGTCATTTATTTCTTCCTCGTCGCTATTTTCCACCAATTTATTCACTAATTCCACTTGTCGTTTCAGTTCACTCTCCACAATTTTCATTTCTTCCACTAATTTTTGGGGAATTCTCTCATTTTTGGACGCTTTTTCCGAGTGAATTTTGACACTCTCGGCGCTTTCAATTTTGCATAACGTGGCTTTTTCTCGCTCCAAAATGGTGTACCTTTTGGTGTTTTCAGAAAATTGTGACACTTCCGAATTTTCCGGCGGGGTGGGAGGGGCGCTGATTTACGAATTTGGCATCCGTTCAGTGTTTGGATGTAGTTTTACCATGCGTATGACGAATTTGCATGCTACCGTACACCAAGTACAGAATTTCGGTTCCTGGAGGCCATAGGAAGCTAGGGGTATTGTATGTCGATTCTGGGGTACTTTGGGATGTAGATCACGAATTCGGCATTACTTTTGCGATTGGGTGTGTCAGGAGGCCACAACAGCAGAGGAGTCACCGTCCATAGGAGTTGTTTTCCCTCCCTGTTGAAAACGTATGTTGTTCTGTTTAGTTGCCGTGTGTTGTGTAGATACGAAAGCATACTTTCTGTATTTGTTTGGAGCGCGAGAGAAATACGAAATAAAACAAACAATTGGCAGAGTGCAAATATATCATAAACTTTCGCTTGCGCGGCGATTGAATTGGAACTTTTCTGTGATACACAGCGGTACATAGCGCTGTCGACGACCGAAAGTGTACCCTTTCTTTCTATTCATTCCAAATTTCACACAATAAATCGCCACAATAGAACGACAATTGTTAACTCTATTGTCAGCCCTTCAATTTTCGCTTGCGCACATTCTGGACAATGGCCGTTAGGTTGAATGCGGTTCTGAAAAGAATAATGAATTCGCTCAAATTAATGTAACTGCGTACACATTTCGGCTACAGTGCACAATTTTACCACAAAACTATATGTTTAGAGTAACCCTGAGAAAAGAAAAGTGTGCAATCGTGCAAAATGTGCATAAATATCGGCTACAGTATGATTTTAGCGAAGGAAAGTACCACAAGACTAGAGAGAACTCAAAACAAGAAATTAAAAACGACAACTATATCGCAAACACGCAACAAATGCAGTAACCCACTGGCAGGTCGTGCAAATCGGCAGGAAGTTGCAGAACACTGAAATGATCACAGTTCTACGCCAATTTCACTAGGTTTTTTACACCATTATCAAAATGGCATACCGGACAAGCATACGGAGCAGACCCAACCCACGTCCACAACTTTGTTGTGACAGAAGCAAGAGGGACGGTAGTCGACGTCGCCTGAAAAGTTTGGGGTATTTACTATTTTGGAGTATTCTGCGGCATTTTGTGGCAATTAGTAGCACTTTGTGGCCACTTGTGGAAAATTCGCGCCATCTTGTGGCAATTTCAGACAAATCTGTGCCATTTCGTGGTAATTTTTGCAAATGTGTAGGTACACAAATTTGCGCCATTTTGTGGCAAAGTATGCCAGTTTGGGTAATTTCCGTCAAGAAACACATGGTATTCTGACTGCTGAGCTATTTTATGGTATGTAGTGGTATCTCGCAGTACTGCATAGGATGACAGGTGATGTTATTCTCTGGTACTTCGGGACAATATGATATTTTGGGGTAATTTGACAAATCCGCCATATTTGTACACCCACACCACATACCACTGGGGGGCACCCGAAGCGCGCTCTTTCGCATTCTGGGCTCGGCCAGGAAAAGGGACTGAATTACAAGAAAACTATGACACTGTGTGTTGCAATAAAAACAACAAAAATACAGCTTTATAGTAATTCAAACTCAACACATACCAGGAGATACTGTAGCAACTGTTGAGATTGGGTGACCTCTTGATAAATGCCCCCTGTGGAGTCGGCGGCCTGAAAATTTGTCAACATTGTACTAATTAGTCTGCAATTTATAGTATTTTGGTATGCAATTTGTAGTAAGATGTTACGGGGGTCCGTTTGGGGGGCTTACCTATTAGAGGTCTTACAGTATCCCTTCTCGAATAACCCCCCCCCCCACCTGTTGCATCATGGGCGACCCCACTCCCAGAGAGCAGCAGTCGATGACGATTCCCTGAATATGAATTTCAAAATTTCAAATTTCGCGCAAAATTTAAAAATTCGAAAATTTAAAATCACCGCTTTGTGCGCCGCCGTGAAGATGTTCATGAGATTGAGGTGCTCCGAAGGGTTGTCCTCTGACAGTTTGAGAATCTGAAAGTTAAATCAATTAATTAGTAATCAATGGAATTGAGAAAAATCTATGTTTAAATAGTACCAAAATTCGCGAGGCGATTTTGTCTTCACTGGCTGTGCTTCTGCGCCGTTTTGAGGCCACTGAAACTAAGATTTTTGCCAATTATTTGGAATGTAAGCCATTTTGGTCATTATAATTGTAATCACAATCAAGATAATTTGTATTCAAAAGAACACAGTGCATTCTTTTCCAAGAATTAAGGATATCGCACATAAAATGCCTCTCAAACGCAATTAAAATTCATCAGAATTGGACACATTCAATTCCAGTCTACTATATTATAACTCATCAACGTAATACAACATTTAGAATGTTAGAATTTCACATCTAGAATACAATAACCAAAATTTGGACTCACTGCACAATGCCAAAACCAGCGGCGGCGCCCATTGTGAAGTTTTGCTCACAACCGCACTTTCAGCGCAATTTCGCAACAAGTTTTGCGTTAGAATCTCCTCAATTGCTACTGTGGGATCCACGTTGGTCTAAAAGTGTACAATAATTACACAAAATAAATACGCAATTTTTGTGCAAAATTTGCAGCGAAGTTTGATTTTTTCACTTCAGAAGAGCTTTCGCCACTCTTAGTGTCGCCATAGGCGCCGCTGGTGAAGATCCTGGGGTTTTCACTACAATATTTGAAATATTACTTCACATTGTCAAACAGGTACACAAACAAGATTAGTAGACGGGGGCAGAGCCCCTCGGGGCACTCCTCCCCTCTTTCAGAAGAATTTTGGGAGTTGAATCATGCTGCCCATTGATCAACGAGACATATCAGTGAAGCTTGGTGGCCATTCTGATCGCAAAATTAATAGCAAATTCGGCATTGTGACCCTCCAATACCCCACATTTGACATACAACACACCTAGCTTCGGCTGAACTGACACAACCAGGTTTGCCACTTGAGGGCACGTATGGTGGCAAGCAAATTCTTCAAAAATGGTCCCACACATCTCAAAACGAAAAGGCAACGCCAAATTCGTGATCAGCATCACCGAAAAGCCGGAATCGAGTACTTACACGGTAGGTGCCCCAGACAAATCCGGCAGCCAAATTTTGAATTCAAATTTCCCGCCAAAATACGCGTCGGACAAAAAAAGTGTTTGGAACAAAAACTATGCATCCTTCGATGCTCTATCACGTGAAAGTCGAATTGACACCAAAATGTATCAACGAGGCCTACTTTGCACCAAAATACCGAAAATTTATCAAAAATTTTCAAATTTCTCGAAAAAACAGTTTCAACCTGCGACCTTTTCTCGTTTCCCAGAAAGACATTCATTAGCACAAGAAGTGCCCCGAACATCAGCGTAATTGATTAGCACAGCAAGAAATGAGAAACGCGGAATTTTGAAATATCGACCAAAAATCGGTTTTTTCAACTTTTCAACCTAAATTTGATCATATAGAGAGAAGTGACCTACCACAATGTTGTAGAGCTCGCCGAGCTCTATCGATTGGTCTTTATTCCGTCTCGCTACGAGCACGCTGTTAAGAGTTACGCCAGCGCGAAGTTTTACCCAGAAACCCGGGACCCAACTTTGGGGTGAATTTCCCGGCCGATCCCACGTCTAAGCCCACTATACAAACCGATTCTGGAAAGAGCTATCCAAGTTCTTCAAGTGGGGCAAACAACTTCCGGTTCACCTGAAAAACAAAAAAATCACGAGTGGCAAACCAAACCCTACTTTTGGGTCGAAAAACCCGGTTTTTGGTACCCGGTTCGGGCAGGGGCAGGCCCGGACCCAGCCCGACGGCGCCCCTACCATCGGATAGCCCAATGTCTTTTACATATTTGGCCCAAAGGTCGTCTCGCTCCGTTCTGCCAGAACACTATTCTAAGCATCCAAAGTTCGTCGGAGGCCGAAAAACCGGGTTTTTGGCAACTTGCCAAAAATCGGGTCTCGGGCGGAAGTCGAGACCCTCGATCCACCCTGCGCCTTCGAGAGACCTATAGAATAAAAAAAAAATTCGCCCCGATCGGCCAACTCTAGCCCGACTTATGAGCGTTTGAAATTACACAGAATCCGCACCATCACTATAGCACTCCTCCCTTTTGGAGGGGAGGAGTGCCAAAAAGTTTTCACCTTTGTGTGTCACTTTGGCATCGCGCCAACAGAATGGATAGAGTATTGCCCACGTCCTGGCATAGGAAAGCCTGCGAAAATGCCTTTAGTGCCGCCAAAATTGAAGGAATGGAGTCCTTAAATTGTGTACAAATTTCGAAATTGTTCTCTATTGTATCGATTTAGTGTACAAATCAACCTCGTCAGTCTCGGCACATCTGCCCCAGAAATAGGGATTCGCGTCGACAATTAGACTCAGAAGTGAGGATGACATAATCTCCAATTATTTTTATAAAGTTTTCGAATTTCTGAATTCTTCGCAAGTGACAAGTCTCACCGTGCAATACTCATAAATCCCATGATTTGTCTCGAAGAGACCTATTTCACCATAGGATGTGATACATTGCAAATTAGGTTTCGAACGGATCCGGCTTGAACTGTGACGAAATCTTCAGAGCTGGCATTAGCCTGCACATGAACTGGAATTTTTGCAACGCATTTTGAAGCAACGTCACTTCGACTTCGTTGACCGGATTTGTTTGAATTATGTGGACTACAGTATCAATCTGCTGTTTTAACATGCGCCTTTCTCATCTCTTTGTCAAAAGAAATAACCCCGGGCGATCCCAATTTTGTCATGCAGCGACCGCTCGGGAAGGAATGTGTCGCAACTGGTGCATGAATAGTACACTCTAGGCGAGCGCGCACCATATTGCCGCGGCTTCTAAACACTATGGATATTCGAGCTCATATTATGTACCTACTTCCTCTTTCAATGCTCAAAACTCACACTGTAAGGTACCTACCAATACAGCAGTTCCACTTTTCAGAACAGCTTGTTTGTTTGCCATAGTGAGCCACGCTTCATTCAGAAATCTAACGATGAACACATTTGATGATGAACAGGACGAGCTGAAGAACCATTATGCTATGGTATGTCACATAAACGCAATAACTGATCAACATGCTTCCTATTTACACACAACAAACGCGTTCGCAATCATCTGGTTTTGTTGCTTCAATGTCGCAAAACAACGGAACCTTATTCTAAGCCATTCGCTGATATCTCGCGCCGAACTGAACCACATCAACGTCGCCTACAATGTCGTCGCGGTCCCCATTTTCCGAATTGTCCCCTCCTCTATACTTGGCGAACACGCTAGTGATTCGCTTGGGCATGAAGCCGCTACTGTTGGTCACCGCCGCCTGGTAGGATGCCTGTGTCGGTGCCAGCGAATACAGACGCTTGACCTTGCGGTAATAGACGACCATAATGCATATGCAAATGCAGGAGACTACGATCATCAAAGTGAGATAGTAGTGGTGGGCCGGCCAGCTGTCGAGCAGGCGGGGAACTGAAAGGGAAGCGTATTTGAATTTGAATACAGTAGTTTTGGACTTAAGTTCAAGACGAAAGTATTAGGTAAGACAGTCAAACTCGAGAGTACCAGTAACTCACGAATTCCCTTGACTGTGTCGTTCAGGGCTCTCAGATGGTGATGCATACGGTGCAAGTCTAAAACGTAACGTTGCGCTCTCTCTCGCTTGCTCATTGCTCTTTTGGGTATTGTACTATTTTACAAATGCACCCACCCAATTCGCAGTTGAGGCCTCCCCACTCCGAAGGGCAGCTGCACTCGTATTCCATCGATTGAATCTCGTAAATGCTACACCTGCCACCGTTTTGACACGGCTCTGACTTGCAAATGTCGATCACTGAAATGTCGAAGCTAAATTCTAAAAATTTTGTGGCCAGTTACAGTTTGCATGAAACTGTAACACTATTCACTCACTTTCAGCGCAGTATGGCCCAGTTTGGTAGGGCTGACAGACGCAGTTAGGTGGTGGTCGATCACTCTTCTTGACGCAAGTGGCTCCATGAGCGCAGAACAGGTAGGAGCAGAGGTCGATGCCTGAAGGTTACAGTGACTTTAATGCGTTTAAATATAGCCTTCCTACATCATCAAAAGCCGCAGCAAACCTCTTTCGCAAAATTCCCCTTCAAACAGTTTGTAAGTTCGAAACGATGGGCTTCCGTACGGGCCGGGCTGTTCGAAAGTTGGACAGTCACAGGATTTCTTGGTTCCATTGGCCCGTTCGGAGCACGTTCCCCCATTCTGGCAGACGTTTTCCACACAGGGCCGCGAATATACAAAGTGGAAGAACAACACAAAGCTAAACTGAATCACACCCGTGCAAGCTAGCATTTTGCCTT
This sequence comes from Linhomoeus sp. GSCO2_2, assembly GCA_030248115.1. Taxonomy (NCBI): domain Eukaryota; kingdom Metazoa; phylum Nematoda; class Chromadorea; order Monhysterida; family Linhomoeidae; genus Linhomoeus; species Linhomoeus sp. GSCO2_2. Next base: position 7,409 of record JASAMZ010002522.1, read on the forward strand.
GACTATTAGTTCGTCTCTCAAAGAGTGTCTAAGTCTACAGCATGCTATAGTGTGACATCCTGCAGTGGATTGGCAAGTGGGAAGCAGCATCAGAGATTCCGTCAACCTCCCACTGCCATTGTTTGACTCAACTGAGGCGCGACAAGTTGGACACTTTCTGCAGTGTGCATGGCAACAACGCTTCTGCTATTACCGTAAAACCTCCAATAAGCGACCTGGTCGCTTATTATTTCAACCACCCCTCTAGGGGGGTCGCTTATTAGAGGGGGTCGCTTATTGGAGGGGGGTCGCTTATTGTTCAATGCAAGCCTGAGTCTTCACCTCAGCATGCAACTTTGCGATTTCTTCCATTGAAACCTGTATGATTGATTGTCTTGGCTAACAAAACCCGACAATAGGAGCATATTCATTAACTTGCATGGCTTCACACGCATTATTGAAGATCGGTGTGCTATAATGGGAGGAACAATGGCTTATCAAGGAATGTCGGACAGATTTTGACAGAGAATGGGGTCGCTTATTGGAGGGGGGTCGCTTATTATTTCAAACCCCCCTCTAGGGGGTCGCTTATTGGAGTGGGGTCGCTTATTGGAGGGGGGTCGCTTATTGGAGGTTTTACGGTATTTCGTGGCCAAGACAAGCTTGCGATGTGTGTCTGTGAATCTCCCTGAAACGTTTCAGTTCATCAACTGGACGCCATGCTTGTGTTGTTTCACAACACGGTTCTGAAACATTGCCACAGCACTGCGTAACCCATCCATAACATGAAACAGAGTTCACATGTAGTGATGCTACCTGCAATGTGCCTACCAGTTTGCACAACGCCCACGGTCACAAGAACATCACAGAGAATTCATTCGCTGACACAATCGCCTGTGTCGTCTGTTCATATCGCGTCCCTAACTGAACTACATGAACATCATCGGAGGAAACGCTGTGCGTATTTTGCGAATTGTCTATCTGGTATTTTGCATACAGACCGGTGGCTCGTTGCTCCGTTTGGCCTTCACTGTTTTCTCCCGCGGCTTGGTAGGACAAATTAGTGATTCCCCTTTGAGGCGCTAATGAGTACAGTTGCCTGACCTTACGGTAGTAGACGGCCATTATGGCTATGCAAATGCACGCGACAAGGATCATCAACGCGAGATAGTAGTGGTGGGCAGGCCAGCTGTTGAGAAGGCGAGGAACTGAAGTGTAACCGGTTTGCGGCAAAATTGGTGTACTTTTCACGAAATGTGAAACGGAGAAGCCAAATTTCAGGTCGAAACTCACTGATTCCTTCGATAACCGTTGTATTGAGCGCCGCGAGATGCTTGTGAATCCCGTGCAGATCTGCAACAATCTAAGTATCATTTTCAATTTGAAAGAGTACTGTAGCCAACAAGTTCAAAACCCACCCAGCTCACAGTTGAGGCCTCCCCATTCCGAGGGGCAAGAGCACTCGTACTCCATGGACTCGAGGTCGAATCTGGCGCATTTGCCGCCGTTTTGACAGGGCTCCGACTTGCAGATGTCGACCACTGAATGGAAATGGATCATGGCCATGGGCCATGCCATGGGCAGATTGAACGCCGTTGCGTGGTGCGTGTTTTGGTGATTGGCAACAAGTTGCAACTTCAACTCAAACGGGCGGCGAAGTACTGTACAGACGGTCGGATTTGCGTAGGGGGGAGTCAAGCGACTAAGTTTGCATACAAAGCGTCGGACGCGCCGTGTTAAGTGAGTGAAGACAGCAAGTTGTAATTGACTGAGCGGTCACATGCCCACTTGTAAGACACCCTTTGGCTCACACATTCAGCAACGAGGCAACCTAAACGTATTCACAAGCATTTGTCTCTCAGAAAACCGCGTTGCGTTTGTTTCATCATGGCTGAGCCATTAGTTTGGTGCCTAAGGTACCTTCCGAGCAATACTCCCCAGTTTGATGTGGTCGGCAGACGCAACTGGGCACAGGATGGCCTTCCTGCTTGACACAGGTCGAACCCACCCAACAGAAGACCTCAGAGCACAAGTCGACCGCTGAAGTCCAGAGTATGAAACTGTACAAAGCGTGCCCATCTACCGCATCGTAATGCACTGTCTGTCACCATTTTCGCATAGGTCCCCTTCATAGAGTTGGAATGCTGTGCTGTCTGAAGATTGGTAGCGGCCTGGCTGGACGAAAACCGGGCAGTGACATCCCTTTTCAGTGCCGTTTCCATTTTGCCAACAAGTGCCGCCATTCAGACAGTTGTTCTGCACGCAAGGGCGCATGAAAGCAAGAGGAATTAGCGAGATTGTACACGCGAGTCCATGAAGAAGAAACAACCACCGCGGCATTACTATGCGAATACTTTTCAAACTTCTTAAGTTGAGAAAGTATTGCGGACAGTATGTAGGTACGTAGGTTACAGGTAAGGAAGGAGAGAGTAATTTCTGTCACGCGTTGCTCTGATTTGCTGTTGCCAGTTTCCTAGTGGGCGTGCCATTGTTCGAACTCTGCGAAGCGAGCTTACGATACGAAAGCTAAGAAGGCGGTAGGTGCAATGGTGTATAGGCCCGCATGTATGATTGGATGGCGTCCATATGTACTTGCTAGGGAAGGTTGCAACCTCAAACAAACGGCAAGTTCGAATTGGTGGCCATGTTGAAATGAACATGTTCTACTGTACAGTTCTTCTTCTGTAGTTCAGTTAGGGACGCGATATGAACAGACGACACAGGCGATTGTTGTAGCGAATGAATTCTCTGTGATGTTCTTGTGACCGTGGGCGTTGTGCAAACTGGTAGGCACATTGCAGGTAGCATCACTACATGTGAACTCTGTTTCATGTTATGGATGGGTTACGCAGTGCTGTGGCAATGTTTCAGAACCGTGTTGTGAAACAACACAAGCATGGCGTCCAGTTGATGAACTGAAACGTTTAGGGAGATTCACAGACACACATCGCAAGCTTGTCTTGGCCACGAAATACCGTAAAACCTCCAATAAGCGACCCCCTACCCAATAGCGACCCCACTCCAATAAGCGACCCCTAGAGGGGGGTTGAAATAATAAGCGACCCCCTCCAATAAGCGACCCCATTCTCTGTCAAAATGACATTCCTTGATAAGCCATTGTTCCTCCCATTATAGCACACCAATCTTCAATAATGCCTGTGAAAGCCCATGCAAGTTAATGATTATGCTCCTATTGTCAGGTTTTGTTAGCCAAGACAATCAATCACACAGGTTTCAATGGAAGAAATTGCAAAGTTGCATGCTGGGGCGAAGACTCAGGCTTGCATTGAACAATAAGCGACCCGCTCCAATAGGCGACCCCCTCTAATAAGCGACCCCCTTCGAGGGGTGGTTGAAAGCATGAGCGACCAGGTCGCTTATTGGAGGTTTTACGGTAATAG
>JASAMZ010002525.1:0-10160 GCA_030248115.1 Linhomoeus sp. GSCO2_2
AATAGGTCCACTTCTCTGGAGGATTCTTATCAACCGGCATTAGTTAGCCTCTCCGTCGCCCTCTATCTCTCGGTAGACGACCCAAAATCCGCCACAAACCTACTGAGGGAGGCCTGCGACCACTTTCGGAAGACTGAGGTGGGGAATTTCTGGAAAAATTTGTGTTGAATCGTAGAAAAATCAGAAAATTTGTCTATTGTAGCCAGAAGGCGAGCAGTTGCCAGTCCTTTTGGAGCAATGCGCAAAATTATGTGCGCGTTTCGGCGAAGAAAAATGCGCCTCGCAGTGTCTTGAGGAGTTGAGAAGGTGAATTTTCGTATTTTTGTCGAATTTTCCACAGAAATTGAAAATTTTCAATTTTAGACAACGCCCAGACGATCCCAAACTTCTGGGGCAACTCATTCAAATCTACAGTAGATTCGACGCGTCCAAAGCGGAGCAAATCGGCCGTCAAGTGGCCGAGTTGTCGCAGGGATCGAGCGCGGATTCCAATCAGATATCGGATCAATTGGATTTGGAAGCGTTAGAGAATGCCGATTGGATCCTGTTCGGAGAGCGCTACCGTATCAAGAAGGAGGCCAAGCAGCAGCAGCAGACGCCCAAGGCGGTGCGTCTTGCGTGTTTTGAATGGCGGTGCGTAGTTATCCACTCAGCGCGACTATCGACGCACTTGAAAAGTGGCACTCTTCTTGTTGGCCGGGCAATTGAAACTATATAATCACTAAAATTAGATCTTTGGTTTACCTGGTTTGTTTCGATATACTTCGCAAAAATTGGCTCAAAATTTATACACAGTTGCTGGCTGCAGTTGTACTGGCCACGCGTGTTGCGTATTTTCGCTTCGTTTGTTTTGAAATTTGCGAGCTATTTCTTCCTCCGAATTCCAAAGGGGTCCCGATGCGTCATTATAGTAATCGCTAACCTATCGTTTCGTTAGAGTACTCTTCCACCTGTCGTTACAGTAATATCACACATATCGTTACGTTGAAATCCCACCTATCGATACAGGACCCACCTACCTATCGTTACAGTACTATCACACCTATCGTTACAGTAATCTCCAACACGTTTTAGGGCCAAGCTGTCACCACCACAACAAAGCCGAAGCGCAAGCGTCAGCGCAAGAAGCGCCTGCCTAAGAATATCGACCCCGACGGGCCGCCGCCCGATCCCGAGCGCTGGCTGCCGAAACAGGTGTCTGTGTGCTTTTTTCTATTTTGTGGTTTTGTAAGATAACAAGCTGTTTTAAAAAAGTTGAGTTGTTTTATTAATACAGAGTGGTTTGTGAGTATTTTAAAGTAAAAGAGTAAAAGAGTGGATACTTTTGTAAAGGATTTCGAAGCCTTTCCGATATGACGCGCGCGCGCCCGGAGTCCACTATTCATGCGCTACTTCTGACACGCTCCTTTCTGAGGGGTTCTTGCAGGGCAACATTGGGATCGCACTGAATTAATTTTTTGAGCAAGGCACACGCATTTCTGAGCGGTTGTTGCAAGGCAACATTGGGATCGCCCGGGATTAATTTTTTTGGCAGACAAAGTTGTTCGTACGACAAGAGCTAAAAAACAAAAGTATTTCTTTGGAATGACCGCTCAACAACTGCCTCAACGTAAGCGTTCAAACGGTCGAACGAATGCCGCTCTACAACGTACGACGAGCGAGTTAGGGCCGATTTGCTGTTTGAACCTTTGAGTTACTGTAGCTCGCGAAATTCAAAGTTTTGAATCTCGACTTCTCCTAAAGGAATGAGCAGTGTGCCGAAACCTATTCAACGTGCTCAAGATCGTCTCTCTACGACGAAAGACGAGCGAGTTAGAGAAGTTTTGCGTTTTGAACCGTTGGGTTACTGTAGCTCGCGATATTCAAACTTTTGAGTTTCGACCAATCGAAGAACAAATGATCAGTGAGTCGAGAGCTGTCCAACAAACTCAAGATCGTCTCTCTACGACGCACGCTGAGTGAGTTAGAGCGATTTCTGTGTTAAAAACGCGAGAATGTCGCTTTTCGTGTTGCGTGTTTGCGTAATTAAGAAAATTTTAATGTCAAGCGAAAGAGCACGTCGAGATCTGTTAGTTGACCTATCGCGCGCCGATCTACGACGTAAGACGAGCGAGTTAGAGCCGTTTTCAGTTTTGACCTTCGGGTTACTGTAGCGCGCGCAATTCAAACTTTTGAATTTCGAAGTCTCTTAGCGCGTTTCTCAGTGAGTCGAGACCTTTCCGTAGAGCCCAAGATCTCCTTCCTACGACGTTCCAACGCCGAGATACAAGAGCGTGACGAACGAACGAACGGACGGACGCACGCACGATAAGCTCTCGTAGGGGTTCGCCCGGCTGAGGCCGGGAGAAAAAAAATCCTCATACATACAGTAGATCCTCCAATTAGCGCCTCTGGCGACCATTTTGTCACCCCAACCTTGCTCTGGGGTAGGGAAGGAAGGGGGCGCTTATTCAATCTCCTTCCCACTAATGGGGGGGGGGGCGCGCTTATTAGAGACAATACGATTTCGAACATAGGAGCGATCGACATACAAGCGCAAGAAGGACAAGCGAGCCAAGGACCGGGAAATCGGCCGTGGGACGCAGGGCGCCGCCCTGACCGGAGCCCAGATGGACCAGCTGTGAGTTTGTGGCGATTTTTGGCAATTTTTGCGCATTTTCATTTCAACTTTGTTTTGAATTTGCGCCTAATTCGATCTAGGGACGCCGCCCTGACCGCCTCCGCCTCTGTGGGCCCCCCGTCGAGCGGGGCCCAGAAGGAGGGAGGGGGTCCCTCCCCGGGGGGTCCGGGCACCCCCACGGCGGGACCCCGCCTCCAGAGGCCCCAAAACAAGCAGAAGAAAAAGAAGGGAGGCAAGAAGTGGTGAAAATGTGGAAAAAATTTGATTTTTATTGTGATTAGCGTTCATTATTGCGTTTTGGGGGCTTTCCCGTCGTTGCTTCTTCCTAGGAATCGACGTTGTTGTGTTCTGTGCGCCTTTGTCTTGCTTTTTTTCTTCCAGGGTGTACGGTATTCTATGATGGGGTACGGTAAGGAACGCGTTTCCGAGTGGAATGAAGCGCTGTTGAGACTGTCGCGGGCGAGAATGTGCGCAAAATTCGACGCTCTCGTACTATTTCATCATGATTACTGCAATTTTTCCAAAAATACTTAGTGTTCAAATCCCGCGCCCTACAGTACCCAAATATGGCGTCAGCAACCACAAGACAGCAACAGAGCGAGGAGCGACGCAGGGCGGCGGTGGCTGAGCGCAGGAGGCAAAACAGAGATAGAAATGCGCAAATGCAAAATTCAATTGGAAATTCCTTGCCAAATAAGAAGATAAAATTCGAGGACAGTAGCGATGAAGAGAGCCCAGCGATGGTTCGTTCAAAGCGGGAGCTGTTTGAGGTGCGAGTTTTTGCTTGGGGTTTCGTTCTGCGCGAAAAATGGATTGGATACTGTATTTTCTCACGTGGAGCGGAATTCGCAGAAGCTTTATTTGATTCCAGAAGATATTCTAATATTTAATACATTAAAATTTATGATTTTTTGTGCGTCGCACGTCCTTTGGGAAGTGGTTTATTTGCGTCCTACATTACTTCAACGCTACCGTGGCCTTTCAGGATGACGACGACGCCGAAAAATCGACCACAATATCCGCCGAGTCCTTTCGCAAGCCGCAATACGAAGGGTCGGCCGGTCGAAAGCTATTTCAGCTGGAGTCGAAATTCGGTGGCGACGCCAGATTTCGAATGGACTCGAGATTTTTGGCGGAATTCGGGAATGAAAAACCCGCAAATTCGGAAGATTCTGGGGAAAAGGACAAAAATATGGCCATTTTGGGCAAGATTCTGGGCAAGGATGTGGAGAAACTGGGGAACCGCAAACAAAATAGGGCCAAGGAGGGAAATTCTGAGGATTCGAATGCCAGAGCTACAGTATCCAGTTTCGTGAGATTCGACCCCGACAACCCGGCTCACTACAAATACGAGGTGACAAAAAGATGCTATAGAAAAAGTGTAACCCGTGGCAATTTGGAATTTCGATTTTTTATTATATTCGTCTATCTGTAATAGTCTACGCACACCAATTTTGGCGACTTTTTTGTAATCTCTCAATATTTCAATCATTTTAGCTGCGCGGTGGCAAAAACTCGCTTCCCGACGTCGTCGCCTGCACTCTGTCCCCCGAAGAAGCTACAGTATCCAAATCCAAGAAATCCAAAGTGAAAAAAGAACCCAAAGAAACTCATACAACGAATGAAATCGACCCAACCCTTCTCAAGGAGCGCTTTAGCGAGATGAAAACGGACTTTGCCGAAAAGTTGCGAAGAATGAGTCATCAGAAGCCAAAGCTTGATGATGAACAGCAAGGATTCTGTCTATTAAAAGCAGTCGGAAAGGCTGAATTGTTGGAAGAAAATTCGGAGAAAACCAAAAGTGAGAAAAAGCTATCCCTGCTCACGGACGCGCCTCAGGAGCACTTTGCGGCCAATTTGAAGGCGAGCGCGCAGTAATTTGTGGAATTTTGCGTAAATTATATATGTGTTTGCCTTTTAGCCCTGGCAAAGAAAGCTCACAAGTTTGGCGGCAAAAAGCTCCCGGGACGACAAAGAATTCTCGTCTAGCGACGACGACGACGACGAATTCAAACCATCGAAATCCGATAAATCGAACCCAATTCCAAAATCGGATCAAAAATCAATACTTCCCAAAAGTGGGGCCTTTCCAAAGTCGCAGTTCTTTCTGGCGGCGAATTGCGACATTTTGAAACAAGCCACGGAAAGGTTTCGCCAAACGGACAGTTTGCAGAACATTAGGAAGAAGTGGGAAGTCTACAGGCCTAGTCTTATCAAGGTTAGGCGGTATTTTTGAAGGGGTTTGAGAGTGGTGTGAAGAAATGTTTTCGCGAATATCGGTTGCATTTGTGGAACTAAACTATACCACTATATATCAGAGGATACGATTCTAATACCTCATGACATATCTCCGGCTAGGACAGGCTTATTCGCACCAAACTCATACACGTCATAGGCCACATGTGTCGAATTTCATTCGTCAAAATTTTATCAAATAAAATTCGACATAGTCTGCAACTTGTGTGCATTTTGGTGCGAACAAGTCTGTTCTAGCCCGAGATATAAACGGATTAGAATCGTGACCTATATTCTTGTAGTTCCAATCGCTGTAGCTGTTTGCGTAGCCGTGTGAGGGGGATACCGTAATCCTCAATCACATTGTGTCGTAGCTATTCAGATCTACAAGAAGCAGCGCAAAGACGCCCTGAGGCGACAGCGCGACGAGACGCGTCTGGCTGACAGGTGGCGGGCGAGGCGCGAAAACGATGATGATTACGAGGGCGATTTATGACAGTATGCTGATGATGAACAGTACAGTAGTACACACACTTTACTTTCCTCACACACCACGGAAGAAACACGAGCATGTAGCGACAACGGTCGCAAACGGCGAAATACAAAACGTTTCACGAATCGCCAGTGCGTGCGTGCGTGCGTGCGTGCCCGTGTGTCTGTCTGTGTGTCACAAGTTGGAGGAGGAGCCAGCGGCGCCGTGTGGCGGCGTCTGGGCGTCGTCGTGGGGCAGCAGTTGTTGCTGCTGTTGCCCCTGACGCTGGCGTTGCACCTCCTCGTCGCGCAGGAACTTCCACTCTTGCCTGAGGATAAATTGCCGAGTTTGGTTGGTTTTGTCAATGCGTATCTAAGGAAACTTGAAATTGTGGTAATAGAGACGCTGATTGTAATAGACAATAGCGAAAGATTCCATCCGCGGAGCTGCAAACGATGGGAATTTCCCGGGTATTCGTTGATGTCCTAATTCTGCGCGCATCAGCGCCACAAAAGATATCCATTTCGGCACCCTATCACCACTGCTCTTTTCGCCCCTCACCATGCATGCAGACCACTATACCTGCACATGGGGCAGTGCTGTTGGCCCGAGGCCTGGTGCGGCTGACTCTCCAGCCACTTCATGATGCAGTGCATGTGGAAGCAGTGCCTGCACACGCCCCACACCAGTGGACATCCGTCCCCCGGCCAGCGACACTCGGCGCAGCACGCGTCGAACGGGTTCCTAGTGAGTAAGGGGAGTGGGTTACGGTAGCTTCGGGGTTCCCAGTCGATTGACAGTACACCACCATGATTCAAAATAGAATTCGACGGAGCAAAACCTGGGCAAATTCGCACATTGCGGTCAGCTCCAAGTGTTACAGAGGCATTTTGCTAAGACAAAGTTTATTTGGAACAAAGATCTGATTTGAAAAGTAATCAGCGCAAATATCGACTGCATTTTTGCGAATGCTAAACGAAGCATACAGCAAAGCTCAATCATCGCACCTGCAAATGCCGCAGGCGTCGTCTCGCGCCAGCCACTTCCACACTGCCACCGCTCGCCACTCGTTGATCGTCACCTAAGCCACAAAATACGCAAATTTCAACAAAATAGCCCCAAAAATAAGGAAAAAAAACAACTCCAGTCACCTTCAGTCGACTCTTGGGTGGCTTGTCCGCCTCGTCCCCAAAGGTGGGCGAGGAGGCTACCGTACCACTACTCTCGGCGGGGGTTTGCGCGCCAATTTCAAAATTCTCTGCTGATGTAACGGATTTCCCGCTTGGGGTTTTGCGACGACGTTTGGTAGAACTTTCACCCTGTACATTTGTAGTGCTACTATCTGCCGAGGCGGCAGCGTTTTCGTTGTTCTGGGGGGTAGAAGTGGCCTGAAATGGGTTGAAAATAGGTGAAAATTGTAAAAACAAAATAGAGCAAAAGAAGACCAGGCAAGTCGTCCGGGGGACGCAGTATACTCCACAAATTTGAACTCATACGCATGGTGACTCCTATGCTGTTTTGGCCTGCTGACACTCCCAATCGCAAAACTAATGCCGAATTCGTGATCTACATCCCAGAATACCCCAGAACCAACATACAACACCCCTAACTTCCTATGGACTCGCAGAACCGAAATTCTGCACTTGGGGTACGGTAGCATGCGAATTCGTCATAGGTACGCTTAAACATCATCTAAACGCTAAACGAATGCCAAATTCGTAATCAGCGGCCCCGAAAACCCCGAAATCGAGTATAATATCGAGAAAGTCGACCCGACACCCAACATTCAAATGGACGCGGCAGGGATACTGTAGCTGAGAAAGTTTCTCAAAAACACTTTTCTGGACCAGATTTAAGCGTAGAATCGCTTAAAACCACTTTTGGAACGATTTGGCTACGCATTCGAGCGCTACGCGAAAATCCCAATTTTCGACTCCGGAGTCAAAAAAGTTCCACCAAGATAACTTTTTGTGTTTCAACCGATTTTCTCCGTTCATGGCTCATTCGATAGAGGGCATCTGGGAAGGAGCAACAAAAGCGGTCTCGCCGCTCTAGCTGCCACCTAGCTCGCACAGCAGCCCGTCAAAGTCGACCCGGGGCTAAAATTGGCGAATTTTTCAAATTTGGCGCCAAAATGGGTCCCGCAGCGACCCAATTCTTTTTTTGCACCCTCGGCCCTATCGAGTACTACAACATATCAAAAGATAGTATATACCATTATATGCAACTTGCTCGAGTTCTACCTTGCCCAACCCATTTTTCAGTACTTTGAAAATTTAAATTTTTGAATTTCCCGCCAACGGGGTCCCGGAGCGTGACCCCATATGTCGTGCAGGTTGCCCACCTACTAGGCCTACCCAACGCAAAAGACCGTTTGAAATCGGCCGCTTCACGAGCGAACGCCATCCGGTCCAAATTACTGCGTTTCGCGCACAAACGCTATATACTCCACACCTTTTGTGGAGTATAAAAATTGTACCTCTTGCTGCTGCTGACGCTGCTGGGAGGAGCGACGAGTGTTGTAGGGCATTTTCGAAGGAAGCACGCGATTTTCTATCGTTTTCAACTGTGTGTTACTGTGCCACGTTTTCTTTGTCCTTCTCGTCCTGAAATCAGTGCCATTGTGTGAAGATAATACCGTATTTCTCCAATAAACACCCCTATAGAGATGGCTTGAAAACATAAGCCCCCGGGATGGGTTATTGCCAGTATATAAGGTAGGGTATGCGCGCGCGTCATAAGAGGTCGAATTCACAATTTGCATGCATTATTTTTTCGCCGCGCCTCAGCGCGGCGAGGTGTATATATACGGATGACAATGTCTGTCTGTGTGTCCGTGTGTCTGTGTGTCTGTGTGTCCGTGGCACCGAAGTAAAATATGTGGCATGTGTGGTCAAGTAGAGTCAAGGTCGCTGAGTACGGATCCAATGTCCGTTTGTGTTGCTAATTTCGCATTTTCGAGATATTCACAATTAAAATTCAAAAATGTCGAAAATCGACTTTTTCACCTGATGAGCTAGCCGCGAAATTTCTTCAGAAATGGAAAGAGCACGGACCGCTAATAATTTGTAACACTAAAGGAATTTTCTGTCGATGTGAAATTTGATAGAAATACGAAATTGTTTGTTAAAATTTCATAAATTGAAAAAATAGAACGTAATTTATTGCCAAATGTGAACGCCGAAATTGAAAGGTCGCAAACCAGTAAGAATTTGTGACATAGTTTTTCAGCTTTGAAAAATTGCAATTTGGAGATATTTACAATTAAAATATTGAAATATCAAAAATCGACTTTTTCACCTGATGAGCTAGCGGCGAAATTTCTTCAGAAATGGAAAGAACATACGCCGTGAACAATTTGTAACACAAAAGAATTTTTTTGCATATGCGGAATTTCATAGAAATACGCAATTATTTGTCAAAATTTCATAAACTGACAAAAATAGAACGTCATTTATTGACGAATGTAAATGCAGAAACTGAAAGGTCGTAAGCCAATAAGAATTTGTGACATGGTTCTACAGCTTTGAAATACTGCAATTTAGAGATATTTACAATTAAAATATAAAAAAGTCGAAAATCGATTTTGACGCCTGATGGACTAGCGGTGAAATTTCTTTAGAAATCGAAAGAGCATAGAACGCGGGTAATTTGTAACACAAAAGAAATTGTTTGCAATTGTGAAATTTTATAGAAATACGCCACAATTTGCCAAAATTCTACAAATTGTCAAAAGCGTCATAACGCAGAAATGCGTACACCAAACGAAATTCCTAGTAGAGAACGACTGCACCAAACAGTTGGCAAGTTTTTTGTTCGATGTGGCGTATTCCCACAGGTATAAAACTTCAGATGAACGGCGTCGTATCATGCCGATGATACCATATAGCGAACGCGGCGATATCACTGAGCTTTAGATCAGTTGTACAGACAACCGTATCGTGGTAATAGCTGCATTTGAATTGTGGTACACGTTTTCAAGATACCTTCGCTAGATGCGGCTAATTATGCGAATGAAATTCACTATACTGTTCACCAAGATTCGCCAGACACAAAGTATAGGTTGAACTTTTTACACACGCAGCTTGTTTACACATTCCATTTTTCCACTCACCTGAGCCTTCACACTCTTCAAATATCGAACGACGGCAGCCACCGCCTGAGGACTGGCTCCCTGCTCTATCAATTCCACTATCGCTTCCACAGTGGGCCTATCCAGTCCGCAGTTTAACAGTTGCGAGATCTCGAATAGGGCTGAAATTTACGCAAAAAATGTTGAGAAAAAAGAAATTCAATGAATAATTCTACAGTAGACTACCGTCCAAGCGTCGAGTCGCGTTCTCTTCTGAAGCGGGCTGTTCGCTCATACTAAAAATATTTTGGTTGTTGTAGGTAGTACAAAGTGACAAAATAGTAAGATCTTGCCAAATGTTACAGTAGTCAAACTGTAAGGATCAACCTACAGTAAGCCACGTCTTGAAGTCTGCACAATTGCCGACACGTTTATTCCAGCACTAATCAACGAATGGCCAGAAATCGAGAATAAATACGTAGCGAAATCGTAGACCAGGCAAGTCGTCCGGGGGACGCAGTATACTCCACAAATTTGAACTCCTCCAATCGGAAAACTAATGCCGAATTCGTGATCTACATCCCAGAATACCCCAGAATCAACATACAACACCCCTAACTTCCTATGGACTCGCAGAAACGAAATTCTGCAGTTGGGGTACGGTAGCATGCGATTTCGTCATAGGTACGTTCAAACATTATCTAAACGATAAACGAATGCCAAATTCGTAATCAGCGCCCCCGAAAACCCCGAAATAGAGT
>JASAMZ010002527.1:0-15858 GCA_030248115.1 Linhomoeus sp. GSCO2_2
AAGAAAAGTAATTTATTTAAACGTAAATAACAATATACTCCAACGGATGTGTACAGATGCAAAACAAACTCAGCCAACCGTACCCTATGTCGACTTCTCGTCGCGTCAAAATCGGTTTCGAACGCAGAATCACCGTCGATTTTGCGATTGAAGACCTTCCTCCGATTTCTCCACCCGTCGTAACCGGCGACAGATCGTGTCAGAGGGTATCAGATAAAGGGACGTGTTTTCAGGCAGGGTCGGCGGAACGCAGAAGTCAGCGACGGTGAAGGCGACGACGACAGAGTGTAGTCGCGAAGAAAGATCGAAATCAGGTCGCGCGCGCCAGCGACCGTATGGGGAGACGGCGCGTGATTTCAACGACCGCCGCAGCAGTCGTACCGGAGCAGCCTTTTCGAGCGCGACAATACCCCCCTGGGACGGCGGCGGGAGTATGTGTGTCACAAAGCTGTATTTGCCTATTGTGCTGTCCTCGGCTCGTCTGTCGGCCCGACTAAGGCAATTGGAACGAACGCTGGAAGAGGGGATGGGGGGGGGGGGGGTGGGAAGCCGAGAGGGGGATCGTGTGGCCACTCCACCAGCGGATAGCGAGAGAAGTGCAAACAGCGCCGGACGACGATGATGTTTAGGTGCTCCCCGTGAAGCCGCGCGCACTCACGCTCCCCAAATGCATCCAAAACACCCGCTCTTGACTTGACGACCGACTTTGTTGTCGGATGCCGTGAAGACAAACAATCACTACCATAGAGTATCAAGCAAGCACCACCGTCGCTCGTGAGACAGCGTTTGCGTCAGAAGGGCCAAGTCGCAGTGGCATCGGAGGGCTACAAACATTGTATGCAGTATGCACGCATCTCATCAGGCCAGAACGGCCCAAAACGTGGCCAGTCTCACTACCGCAAGCTGTTACATCTCAGACAAGAACACTCACGCAGCAGCATCAAAAGCTGCTTGCTTCATTCACAGGACGTTTATTTTAGTTGATCGAATATGCAAAGCACACTTCAATGTGTCAATATTTAGACTACATTGTCCACTGGTCAGGCTGGTTTGAAAGAAGCTCCACCAAGTTCCAACAAGGTCGCAAAAGCGCGACACATACACTGCCTACGGAACTGGGCTTTAAGTACAAGAATACCTGCCTACATACTGTATATGTACGCAGGTTTATACTACATTCATGCCTAAGTAAAACGAAGTGAATGTGGATTGTGACGTGTGACTATTCATTCTACCCAACCCAAGCTGCCAATTTGATACTTGTAAGACGAAGCCACATCTTAGGCTAGTTGTGTTGTCATTTCTGGAACTGCTGTTCTGCGTTGCGCTGCACGCGTATCAATGCAACGACATAGAATCAGCGCTGGCCTGCCAGAGTAGGTAGTTCGACCATTGCGGTTCGGCGTTACGCAGATTGTTGCACTAACAGAACTCCGGTTCATATCTTGTACCGAAGCAAACTATATGCGGCATCGATCGGACGTATATCACAACCGGCTCTCCTTCTGGGAGTCGACTAAAGCTGTGAGTTGCTGGGCCGTGGAGCACTGGAGCTCGTCCAGTTGCGCCTGCAGCACCACCAGGGACTCGGCCGTGTTGGTCGACGGCGTCGACGGCATTCCACTCGAAGACTTCTGCTTCTCGTGCGCCGGACTGGACGTGGGACTTGGGGAGATGTTGGGGTGACGACGTTTGGGGTTGGTGGCGATCTTGGGCCGCCTGGCGTAGGACAACTGGCGCAGTTCCTCCTCCGTTCCACTGGGGAAGGACTGGTCGGCCAGCTCCTCGCAGGGCTGCAGACTGAAGTTCTGGATGAACAGCTGCGAGTGCCGACGAGGCAGAGAACTGCAAGTGGAGGGAGTCTTGGACGAATGTAAGCTTCTGTGGAAGACGATTCACCGTACCGTTCCAGCAGCTGCCTGGCGAATTCCTCGGCTTCTGGGCTGTCGCAGTTGGAGTTCTCGCTCAGGGTGGTGCGACCGCTGCGGGTGCTACCCAGGGACGCCATATTCGCCTGCACGACCGCCACACCTCCGCGACTGGCGGACAGGTAGCCGCTCGTCGCCTTCGAGTTGCCCTCGCTGCTTCGACCTGTGTTGGCGCCACTGCCTCTGC
Source organism: Linhomoeus sp. GSCO2_2 (assembly GCA_030248115.1). Classification (NCBI taxonomy): domain Eukaryota; kingdom Metazoa; phylum Nematoda; class Chromadorea; order Monhysterida; family Linhomoeidae; genus Linhomoeus; species Linhomoeus sp. GSCO2_2. The sequence goes on from JASAMZ010002527.1 coordinate 2,116, forward strand.
CACTGGATGTGCTGGGCTTGCACCTGAAGGGGACGCACGTTTAGAGATTTAGTGACGAATGTTGTAAAGGACTTCCATTTGTCAAAGCAGTTACATTGATCTCCCAGACCTCATGACGGGTGGACTAAGCGTGCTGGTCTGGTCCAGTAGAGCGGCGATGTCGTGGTGTCCCGCCTTGACGGCCACCTCCTTGGCGGTTCGGCCGTAGATGTCGGTGTGGCTCTTGTCGGCGCCTCGCCTGACCAGCAGACGAACGGCCGGTTCGAGCCCCTCCTGCGCCGCGATCGACAGTGCCGTCGCCCCCTGGAAATGTAGCGCATCTGCCGCCGCACACAATCTCCCCCTCTTGAAATTACAAAAGTATCGCACCTGCAGGCAGACGGCGTTGGCGTCGGCGTGGTTCTCCAACAGGAAGGCGGCCGCTTCCACGTGGCCTCGCCAGAGCGCAGTCATGAGCGGCGTCCTGCCGTCGTCGTCGGCGGCGTCCACCGAGGCGTTGCCAAGTGGAGGCAGTAGCACCTTCATCTGGTCGACCAGGCCGTTCCAAGCGGCCGCGTGAAGTGCCGTTCGACCGTGCGCGTCTCTGCAGTCGGCCTTGCAGTTCAGTGAAAGCAGGGCCTCCAGCAGTCCCAGAGGTTTCCTCTCCACAACGGTGGCGAACAGTGTGGTGAAGCCGTCTGAAGAGAAGTGTACATAGTGTGTGGTTTCGCACACCACGAGAAACCAAAGGGCATTGCGTGGTTGTTGCTCCCCTACCGATGTCTTTTGAGTTGACGTCGGCGCCGCGCTTCGCTAGAAGTCGACAAATGTCGATGTGTTCTGCAGCAGCAGCGAGCCGGAACGCCGTCTTGCCATCCAGAGTGGAGCGATTGATCTGAAGAATAACCGTTGTCGTTTTGGTATTTGCGACGTTCATGTATAAACACCGCCTATACCCCACCGGCGCATCGTTGTCGAGCAGAGCTTCAACTGTCTCGACGTGACCTTCCTCCGCCGCCAGCACCAAGGGATGCTTGCCGTCATGATCGCACTGCGACAGTGTTCCTGCAATGGGATTTCGTTGAAACACGACTATGTATATTTTTCGGTCTCAGTATATTGTGATATTGTATTTTATTGTAGTGTTATACTTTGTTTGACTGCACAATTATATTTTGTTTCACTTTATTGCATGTCTCTATTATTTATGAGATTAACTATAACTTCATGTGATTCCACCACGTGGTATGACATTAAACATTTCCATGTGCTCTAACCTCTAACTTTATATCATTCTTATTCATTGCATTAACGTTATGAATTTTATTTTATTGACCTATTTCTCTAGTATTAAATTTAGCTTTCAGATTCGAATGAGTTATTGTACATATGTTGACAACAAGCTTTACTTCACCTTATTTTACTCCATCGCATATATTTTATAAGCTTCTTTCCTTTCATTTCCTTTACCGTATAGTGTTTCGCATCCGCTTACCATGGTTCCTCTTGCAGAGGAGAACGCAAGCCTCATTCTTGCCTTCAAAGGCCGCGTGGTGCAATGGAAGCCAGCCGTAATTGTCCCGGTGCACCTCGTCCAGCCCCCGATCGAACAGAACTTTGAGTACACTTGGGTCACCTGAAAGTAACATTCATCTTGTTGCCGTCAGCACCCACTAATAGCTATTGGTACTCGGTAATATAATCTCAACCTTGCGCCGCCGCTACGGTGAGCGCCGTCCTGCCTTCGGCGTCGACGGCGTCGCAGTGGACGTTGACGTCGAGCAGCCGCTTGACCAAGAGGGCGTTTGCAGCGCCGCTGGCCGCGTGCAAAGGCGTGCATCTTGTTGTATCTGCCGCGTCAGCGTCGGCGCCGCTGGCGAGCAGCAACTCGGCTGCGGAGACGTTGCCTTCCAGACAGGAGAGGAGAAGAGCCGTTCGCCCTTTGGCGTCGCAATCGTCGATCTTGGCGCCATCTGGAGTTGAAACATGCTTGAAGCCTGACTTGAGTACGGTAGCAAGACTACAGTAACCCCTTACTTCGTATCAGCGCATCGGCCACGCCCAGATGGTCGGCGCTGATTCGCTGACTGCTGACCGCGCCGCAGACGGCCGCCACGTGGAGCGCGCTGCGCTTCTCGTTGTCTTTGTGATTGGGATTCGCTCCCTTTTGCAGTAGAAGTTCAACAATCTCCTTGTGACCCATGTAAGCTGCCGCCATCAGTGAGGTTCGCCCATCGCTGTCTAAAATCCAGATGTGATTTGCTACCAACCTATTACGCAGCTCTACATGTCACTGTCCACAACAAAGCTCACCAGTTTTGTGCAAGTCCGCTCCAGCTGTCAGGAGTCGGACGACGCACTCTTCGTGGCCGCTCCAAGCGGCCGTTCTCAGCGCCGTTCTGTTGGTCGCGTCGCAGAAGTCGACTCTGGCGCCTGAAGTCACAAATACATCCTCAAATGCGTTCGTCATCTTCAATTCGTGGAGACACGCACCGCCTCGAAGCAGCCTATCGACGCAGTCGACTTGTCCAGCCCAGGCGGCGGACCTTAGGGGAGTCCAACCCTCGGCGTCCGGATGGTCGACCTCGGCGCCGGCGTCCAGGAGGACGTCGACCAGAGGCGAGAAGCCGCCCTTGACCGCCAGAGACAGCGGCGTGTCGCCCTGATTGTCCTCGGCGTCGCAGTAGGCGCCGCGACTGAGAATCTTGGAGGCCAAGCGGATGTTGCCCTCGGCACAAGCTCTGAAGTGAGTTCCATTGAAATGGGTAGAAACAACGAGTTGGAACACAGTTTTTCGCCTACCTGTGAAGCAGTGTCTTGCCGTCGGAATCAATCGTCCTCTCATCGGACAACAAGACGTCGTCACTGTCAGCTGCGGTGTCGTGCCCCGACGACGACGAGGAAGAAAGGAGCAGGGATTTGTCTGCTGGACGCTCTCCTGAAAGGTCGACGATGCTTCGCATATCTGCGACGCAAATCTCAGATCGTCAAGCCAACTGCTGACCTTCTTCCAGCTGTTCGACCTCCTCCTCTTCCACCATGGGCAGCAGAGAAGACCTCCTGTGTCCCAAGCTGATGAAGTCCGCTCCCGCCTCCAGTAGCACCCTTTTCGTGTCCTCGTCGACCACGGGACAGTTCAGCACTAAGTCCTGCACTGGAGCTCCAGATTGAATTAGCACCTCGGCCAGCAACTGAGTATCCTCCCCTGGTCTGGACTTGGCCAAGTGATAGGCGAAGTTGACGATCTCTTCTGGGGTCAGATCGCCGGCCTTGGCACCGAAGAAGAGCGACAAAGTCGCATGTCCTTCCCTGAGTCGGCAGAGGTACTTGCGGGTGCAGTACTTCACGTCCAGCAACCACTCGGCGAAGCTGGGGTGGAAGACGACGGCCGTCTCCCCCAGGGAAGCTACCACCATGGACATCTTCTGAAGGTCCTCCTCGAATTGCTCCTGGCTGAGGTCGCGGTTGCGACACCTGGACAGCGAGTAGAGGTCGGACAGGCGGACGGGCTGCCTGGACGCGAGCAGCGCCTCCAGAATCGTCCGAATTCTCCCGAACTGCCGTCCCTTGTCGAAGAGCCGCTCGCACAGCCATAGGTAAAGCCCATTCAGAGTGGCGGGGATGTGCTGCACTTCGCGCAGGCGGATGAAACCGTCCCGCACTCCGTCCAGAACGAGTTCGAGGTACAGGAAGCAGCCTGCCGACTTGATGTGCAGCTGGTTCAGCATTTCAGCGGTCTCCAAGTCCAGATGTTGCCTGAAATGTTCACTATACGTGTTCGCAATACTATGTTACCATTGTGTTCACTTCGAGTTATTTCACATAGCATTTACATTTACTTAAATTTAACTTTTTGTCTGCCATTTCACTTCACTGCATTTATTAAATGATATTCAATACTTTAATTTAGTTTAGAACGTTTAATAGTAATGTAGCAATTTTTAAATCATATTCAACACTTCAGTACTTTAATTTAATATAGTTCAACTTACTTTAGTTTAATTTAATTTAGTAACTACATTTGATTAAATTCAATTAGGTTAATATCAACATAGTTAAATTCAATCCAATTACGTCAAACTTAATTTTATTTAATTAATTACATAGTTAAATTCTAATGAAATCAAGCTGAACATAATTTAGGTAACTTTATTTATTTTAATGTTATTTAATTTCTTTGTTTAATTTGTGTTTTAAATAAATCTAATTTAATTTAGTGTAATTAAATTTTGTATTGATTTATTTCTCTTTTTGTTTTGCAATATTTCATATTATTTTGTTCTACTGCGCCTATTCTATTCACATTTCCTCCTTTGATTAAATCCATGTGAACCTCTGTGTCATGCCAACCGTTCACCTGAGTCTGTAGTCGTCGTCTATCCTGTCCAGAATGTACTGCTGCACATCGCGCACCACGGAGGACCTTCTCAAGTCGTCCAGCCCAATCTTTCGAAAGCCCACAAGGTTCCTAGCCCTTCTGGCAGTGCAGACAACCAGCACCCAAGGGGGCAAGTTGGCAGCCAGGTGAGCCACCAACTCCGAGAACTGAGCACCGTGTTGGGAGGACTTGTCCGAGGTGCAAGGCTTGTCGTCGACCGAGTCGACCAGAATCATGACGGAGCGCTCGGGCTCGGAAATCGCCGCCAGCGGGTCGCAGATGGCGTGTCCGATGGCCTCTTTGGGGAAGGCCTGGCACCTGGTGGTCTCCAGCCAGCTGCGAATCAGCGCGTCCGTTTCCAACAGGCGGCCGTACTGCGGCGGCACCGAGGGGCACTGAGCGATCTGCTCGGCCAGACTCCGAATGAAGGTGGCCGCCTCGAAGCTGACGGCGTCGAAGGGCTGGCAGAAGTGGACGGCCGCCAGACGCTGCCGCAGCTGCGCCTGAGGGCCGCCTTCGGAGGAGGAGCAGGCGGGACTGGCGATCTCGCAGCACAGCGCCGTCTTGCCGGCGCCCGCGCCGCCGCTGACGAGCACGCCCCCGCCGGACGCCAGCTTCTGCCGCTGGTCGGGCTCCAGGTACTGGAGCAGTTTGTTGAACAGCCATTGCCGACAGACGAAGCGCTTGCCGGCCAAGGGGCTCTTCATCTCCAGCGGCGTGTTCGGCAGGAGAATATTGTTTACCGCCTTCCGGTCATGCTGAAAGGGAGACTGTTCCAATCGACTCGCTTGATAAATGAGAGCGGCGCCGAGAGGCCCAAAGCAAATAAACGGAACGCGCGGGCCAGGGTACATACGCACGCGAGCAGAAAGAGAGACATAGCGAGTAATCAAGTGTGGTGAGATTTCCCCCACTGGATTATGAGCGGCTGGCCGAAAAGGGGGCACCGAATTAGCGGGCGCAGTCGCCGCCAGACGAGAGCCGAGGAAGACTCGCGAACCCCAGAGGCGTCATTCCGCCGTCGTAAATTGAGCATTAGCGCCGCGGCTCGCGGATAGCGTGAAGAATGACTAATACGCGTTGAGTGTAGAGAGGGCACTTGGCTTGGCAAACGGAGCCCCGAATAGAGGCTCTGACTCAAAGCAAAAGAGCGTTACCTAACCTTCCGTTCTACGCCGTGCTGACTGCTACCGGCGATCGATGAGTGGCCTGGGAGAAACGAGCCGCCCGCGCAAACTCCTCCCGCTTCCTCCTACCCATTCGAATGCATGCTAAAGGAGATGTCAAAATGATCTTACTAGCGTTTTATGACTTCATAGTCACAGACAACCAGCAGTGTGCAGTTCGCAACCCTACTGTAGGCGGGAACAATTCCGACTTCGACTTTAATCAAAGCCATTCATTCAAAGTGGCGTGTCGTTGGGGGGTACCCCTCCAGAGGCACGCCATGAAAGCGCCGACGGTGGCGTTCCAATTTCGGCCACTGGCCACCACAAGCGGCGAACCACTAGACTTTCTGGCAAGTGTGTGCGTGTCAGTCCGCCCGAGTGGCGGGACGAATGGGCGAAATCAATTTTTGAATCGGCCGTCCACGGCTCGCCGCCTTCACAATGGCCGCCGCCCTGTCATAATAGGCCACCCTGGGGCTCACCCGTCTCTGTGTGCCCAGTGCCGCGAGCCGAAGGCGACGACGACGACGGCGACGAATTCGTGTAGCCGAGCGGAACCGGCCGCCGGCCACCCTTCGAACATGCTGTGCAACGGATGATTGAGGGCCCTGGGAAGGACGAAGCGACGCCCGCGCCCAGCTCCAGAATTAGCAGCAGACATTTGAAGCCCGCGCGCCGACATTCGGTGGCAATTAGGGCGCCGCAGGAGACGCTAGCTAATCCGGTTAGAAATCCTTCGCATCCAACCATACGACCGGTGGGAAACCACTGTGGGGCCACTGCCAGGGAAAACTCGAGGCGACGGCGTCGGCAAAAGCGCTCTCTCGAGTAAAACTAAGCGGCGCGGCGGCGCCAGTCGCTTCGAAAGAGCCACCCAAGCCCAAAGGCAGATGATACAGCTTGGGCTGCCGCTAGAATGCTACATAGACGGCGGGCAAAGGGGAAGGGGCGGCGCTGCAGCGTGGGAAAGAAAGCAACCCGTCCGGCGGTACATTGATTGGCTAAGCAGCGGCGAAGACAGGTTATGCGTAGCTGCCAGCTGGGAAAGGGAGATAGAGAGGAGGAGACGAAGGAAGTGGCGGCGCCGTCGCGGGAAGAGATTTGAATGACTTGGCGCCGAGAGGTTTTTCCGACCGCAAAACATGTGGGAAACGACGGAGATTCCATCAGGCGGCCGGCGCAGCTGCACTGCACCCACTGTGTGTAGGGTCGACCGCAGTCTATAATCCCCACTTGACTCGCTGCGAGCGGGCTCTCAAAAGGCCATCTATGACGGTGCCAAATAGATAATCACACCTCGCGAGGAGGTCGACCCGTCAAACAGATTTTCACACGGCCAAGCCTAATTGGGCGCGCGGCGGCCTAGAAATATAGTGGGGGCGCCCAGACGCTAATCCAGCAGGTGAGGAGGCTACTACAACTGCTACTGGGTAGCTTCTCTGGCACCACGCCCAAAGAGGGACCTCTAGCCATCCCCCCATTGTCCGATGCTCGTCTTTTCGCGGCGCGTCCAAATGCAGCACAATGGGGGCTAGCAAGCCACCTCCTCTGCCGTACATAAAAGAGTGCAAATAGCACAAGAGGGAGACAGAGAAGGAGAAGAAGGGGGTGGGGGCAAATGGACTGGACGCGGCATAGTGAGCAGGGAGAAAGGGTCAAGCGAGGCCAAGGGCTGCAAAACCTATGTTTCTCTGTGCTGCGCGGCCGGCCGGTCCGGCTACGATACCATCTACGCACCTTTGGCGCCGATTGTTGTGTCTGCCGCGCGCGCGAGCGAATCGAATGTCGTATCCACCAACAAGCGTTTTCTCACGACGACGTCGAATCAGCTGCTCACTGGAGCCTTCACCCAAAACCCATTATGCGTCCTCACGACGTGCGCGACAAAGGGTCCAAGTGGCTTCAATTAGCAGCGGAGAGATGGGCGCAGCAAGAACACCGTATTGTTCAGCGGTCGCGCCGGCGCCGCATGCGCTCCAGCTGGCGGAGAAGACGTCCGACGAACGTCGCGAGGGGTTTTCCCGTCAGCCGGCCGACCGATAGACCAAGGTTTCTTTCTTCCTTTGCTGACGAAAGAAAGCAGTCATCGAGCGTCGCATCAGCGACCAGCAAACACCATCTGACGCCGCGGCAATACTGACCGCTTGGGGAAAGAAAGAAATGGACGGCCGACGACGACGACGGTAAACGAGCCCCAAAAAACCTTCGACGGAAGTGTCCCAAGGACGAATTTCTTCACTGGGCGTGTAGGCGAAGCGCTCAAAAATCGAATTAGGGAATCGACTGCGCAGCGAAGACAATAAAGGGAGCACAACTGCCGCCGACGCCACTCCTGAAGCGCAGCCAGAATTCGAAGGGCGCAAGCGGCCGCGCCAATTTACGAGCAGCTAGGATGACATCCGTTATTGTCACCGCCGGCCGGCCGTTTGTGTGCTCAGGGATTCCTGCAGTTCCTATGTATGTTCGCTTTCGGCTAACCTGTTGCTGCTAGGCGAGCAAGCAAGCACGCCCTCTCGCCGCTCACGCAAATATACAAGCGCAGGACATGTCGCGTGTTTGCGCACGCGCAGTCCAACACGCGACGACGGCGACGGCGGCGACATTAATCGACGAGCATTAGTATGCACATGAATGCAGTGCTCTCAGGTGTCCCCGCCGCAGATGTCATGACCACTGGCCAGTGAAATTGTGTCAGCTTGCCTCGTCATAGACATTACTTCCCGTCGGTGACCAAATCATGTCTCGCCAACGCAACCTTAACTCTTTTCAATTTTAGGACAAAGCACATTCCTAAAAGTGCTGCCTTGGGCAGAAACGGTAGTTGTGCACACAAAGGTACATAAAGAGGGAACATGACAAGAAATTGTCTGATACGCGCTCTGGCGGTGCGACGATTGGCACTGACCGATGATGTCTTTGCGAGGTAAATCGAACACGACACATGAGGCAAAACTCGCACCAATCTTAGAAAGAGGCGAGCTGTGTAACAAAGTCCTGAACGAAACAGCCGCACGATTTGGCTACATACATACGCGTAGCGACCTTGTCCTACGCAAGAGCGCCAGTTGCAACTTCTTTCCTAGGGAAAGAGGAACAGCACAGCCGCCTTGGAAACAGGAAGCGAATCGCTGTCAAGAAGAGTGCTATGCCACATCCATTGTCTTCTCTCTGGGGGTTGAAAACTTCTGGCAAATGGGAGGAAAACTTCTGTGCGCCCTGTCACACTGGAATTGTCTTGAAGCAGACTGCTTAAGACCACAGTAGAATGGCCGACTGAAATGGAGCCCTAAATCTGAGATAAGAGCTCCTCAGGTTGGGCCGCCGTCTCTGCTGGGAATTGCCTTCGTTTCCCCATAAGCATCCCATCAAAATGGCGGATGGAACCACTGACGAGCGTCGACGACGACGCCAGAAAAATCGGCTGACACTGTGCCTATGCGCGTCCAAGGTTGGGTACCTGCGGCGCACAAATGAGGGGCAGGAAACCACAAAGGGGGGAAGAGGACGAGCGACATCGCCGTCGACGCCGTCGCAGCCGCCGCAGACCAAACAATTAAGCGCTCGTTGAAAGGCCGTCCGTCCGACCCGAGCTACCGTGTCTCTTGATCAGGATTAGAGGACCAAAGAGGGAAGGGTGTAGGCGCGACAAATCTGCCAAATCCCCCGGTGCCCTCCCGCCTAAGAGACGGCAACAGGAAACCTTTCCGTATATAGCCCTAGCCTGGCCGAGCGACCACTAAAATTCATGGCCCTCCCTCCAGTCCTTCTATCACAGGGCATATACATGTACAGGTAGGGTAAGCCGGTCTACTGCGACCTTGACTACGAAATGGCAGCAGCCCCTAAGGAGGGGCGCCGATAAAAGGGCAAGCCGCCCCACAGTCGAGGACGACGAAGACGACAACCGATTGCGCGCCAAAACGAGAGTGAGAGAAGGGAAGGTCGCGCGACGGCGGCGGCGACGCGCCGAGATCGGAGAATGTACTGGCTCTACGATACGTCCATACACTAGTGAAAGAGGCGTGAAATGACGATCGAGAGACAGTCGCGGCGCGCATACCTATGTATGTATATAGTAGTACAGCGCACGTCTACATGGGTAGATTCTGGACCCCCAGAACCATAGCCTCACATCAAAGTGGTTGTGGTCTATCTTGGGGGAGGCTCTTTTCGCCTTTTCTCCCCTTCAAACTAATCCATCAAAGAAGGAGGGCGCACTACCGCCGCAGAGAGAGTGAGGCCTGATGGAAGTTGGGCGCTTTCACGGCAGCGCAGATGGACTCTCCCATTGGCCATTCCATCTGGACGCCATGCGGCGGCGAAGGAACCTCAGGGGAATCGGTGAGAAAGAGAAGGGCTCATCCTCTTCGCTCGCGCATTTTCCGCCGCCTTTCAATTCGGCGCCGGCCAAAAGCACAACTCGCGGCGGCGCGTTACGTGCTGTACGCAGAGGTAGCCCCTCTCAAAAGACTCCAGTGGCCTGCCTATGCGCCTATCCGTCCAACCGGCAAACAACGAAGAAAGAAAGAGAAGGCGCAAGTCGGCGTCCGTCCGTCCGGCCGATTCGAATCACTCTGGAATGGAAAGCTCGTAAATCTGGCAGGCAAAAAGTGCTCATTCGACTCGCCGCTCGGGTAGTGCGCCGCCCCAGCGACAGACAAAGACGAAGAGTGTTCTCGAGTGTCTCGAGAGTTGGGTAGTACTACAACGAACTCTTGTGCTGTGTTTGACGAACGGCCAGGGGGGAGGGGGGGGGGGGGTGCGGTTGTCAGACAGAACTGTTCACGCCAGTACCAGCAAGCAGAAGAAACAAGCAGATGTACAAAGAAGAGTATCTGCGAGCACCAGAAGTTCCCTCACAAGTTAGGTATGCATAACAACACTGGTACATTCACTGAGAGCGCCAGTGTCATGACCTGAGCTGGCTGCCGGCGAGCGGCTACACGGACGACACCTCATCAAAGAAGCGGTGACAGCCTTAGCAGTGTTTCTGAAAGAGAGAGAGGGAGGAGGAGGAGGCGGCGGGAGGCCGTTGTCTCGAATTACTCGCGCTTCTACTACTGTTGGTATTTCGGTAGCGTCCCACTATTGATGAAGAAGAGCGGCGGCGTCACCGACGACTTCTCGTTTTCTGCTGCCGGCCGGGTCGAGTAGCGCGACGCAACTAAACGCCAGCTCGGTGGGCGCTAAGTCAACTGGCGCCCGTATTCGGCAAATAGACAGAGTGGCGCTCACGGCTCCTGTTTGAGTGGCACAGGAGGATTTCTACTGAAAGGGGGCTGGACCGAGGGAGGGCACTTCAAAAACTCAACTCGCGCTACCCAGTCTCTGCTACTGTTACAGAAGAACAGTGGCGCGACGTCGCAACCGCTGGCGCCTCATAGCCTCAGAGGAATTAGTAATCTCACCTTCCTACATACCTGAGTCAGCCCAATACATTATTCAGAGCAAATCGTCATCGGTTATTGACTGAATGAGAGTGAATTGAGGGGGCACTTACACAGGGTTAACCTGTGGCTTATTGCAAAGAGTGGAGTAGGCTGACGACGACAACCGGAACTACGCGCATTTAATAGCACAACCTGTGCATGTTGATTATTCGTGCTGTACTGTACTTAGGTACCACGCAGCAGAACAACACTCACGGTTATCTACTTTCAATTTGGTCGGAGCAGTTTAGTTCCAGTTAAAAGAGGATAAACCAAGCAAGCAACTGTTACATTTCCACCGATTACAAATCGCCCTCCATCGCTTCACGCCTGGCGCTCACGAGGTGGCGAGCGGATACCTCATTGCTGAGTCACCTGAGTTACCTTGGTATATGTACCTCACGGAGGCACATTTACGGCCGGCAAAGGCGATTGAATTGTTTCCTCCCCCATGTTTGACTCGCCGACGGGCAGGCCTGGTAGGAAAGTAGACTAATCGTAAAATTCCAGCGCCCAGTTTGCCTAAGGGTCGTCGTCGTCGTCGGCGACGCGCGCCCATTTGTCAAGCTGCAGGACGGCGACTCGCTGTGTACCTATGTGGCTCTGACGGACGGCTGACAGGCGTGAGCGAGGCGGCGACAATCCCCACACCCCGCACACAAGTGTGGACGGTGGTTCGCGCCTGCGCAGCCGAGACGTCAACAAGTGACCCGATTTGGGCGCGCGCTCGCGACGAACTATGTATGTACCAAATTGCGCAGTCATGTACTGTACATCTATAGCATGCGTCCGTACTGGGATTGGAAACGAAGCGGCGCACGCAGCTAAGTCGATAGCCGAACGTTATGTAGCGCGCTCGTCCAAGCCAGAAACCACTTTTACTATCAGAGACGCAATTTCGGCTTTTACGACCTCGTCGCGTCCAGACGACGAGATTGCCAGAGATTGGCTGGCAGGAAGTCCGTGAGCGAGCGGCCGCCAAGTCGTAATGGCGATTTTCCCCCGGCGAATTGCTGCGGGCCACAAAAGAGCTCAATCGTTCTCAGGTAAGGAAGGGTAATGCCGACTGCGCCACTACACGAGACGACGTATGTACTCACTCGCTGACAGACCACTAGCCGAAGAGAGGAAAAGTTCTATTATCGCGCCGGTGAGACAACAATTATCGGCGGATAGGCGTAGCGGCGCCAGTTAAGTGGGGGACCGCAGACAGCCGCTAGAATTAACCTTATGAAAGGTATTTCGGTGCGTGTTAATCTCTGTTGGCAATTCACAACTCATCAGCAGTTTTCATAAAGGGCAATTTTTGCATCTAAGCCAACCCTTAGACAAAGCGATGTCGACAGATCGCTGGTTCAGGCAAAACACCAAGAGCAGGTTAATTCGTCTACCAATAAGGAGGGTCAGACTGACTAGATGGAACTTACCTACTCCTCTCAGTCCTCTGGAAATAATGTGGGAGGGAGAAGCTCTCACATCCAGCGGCTGAGCAAAGCAAACTGGCGGAAGGAAGCGCCATCGGTGTCGGCGATGTCCACTTGGGGGCGCAGCGGACACCGATCTCTCGCCGGCGGCCCTATGAATCAACAAGCCAATACAATGGAAAGGTCGGGTGTCGCTTTCGCTCCACTCGGAGTGACCGCTCCCTCCCCCACTTAACCCTGTATTCGAATCAACAATTGCGGACGAGTTCGCCCTTTGGTTTCTGTTCGTTTAATAATTGTTGGTTGGTTATGACCACGTTATTTCAGAAAATTCAGGAGTTGCATTAGAGAGCAATGACGCAGCGTCTCACTCGATTGCTGCGCAAACCTAATTGAGGTTAGATCGAAGCAGTTCTCACCAAAATTCCAGTTTATTCACCTAGCACAGAGGAGGCCATTTAGCTCCGTTTGCCGACAGAGAGAGGCGCATTGCATAACAAGTAGGTAGGCGGTTCGCACGAATGTGCCTGGGGTAAGTAGCGGTGGCCGGACGGGGCAAATACGAAACGCAAACAGAGGATTCGGCCTCAAATTGACGTTCAGTTCGTTGCGCGAAATTTCCCACCGCTACTTTGCATTTTGATGACCTTCCACCGGGCGAGAAGCCGCGATCGCTCATTCTGTCGACGTTGCTGCCCGCTCGTAAACACACGCCCAATTAGAGAGCGGACAAGCAAGGCTAGCAGCCCATAAGCCAATCAAACAATAACGGACAAAGGAGGATAGGGGAGGAAACAATCGGCTACACAGCGGACAAAGGCCGTCTCTCGTCTCAGGGGGAAGGGCATGGGGCGTCGTCATCATCAATTCACGCGGGCGCGCGTCGAAAGGCGGCGGAAACGATGCGTCATTTCGCCGATTGCATGGAAAAGAGGGAATGGCTCGCTGTCTGCTGGTTGTTAGCGAGAGGAGATTTTATGGCGCCAGATAAGAGAACCGTTTTGTGTTCTGTGAGAAACGGGATAATCTTCCTGCCTTCAGTAGGTACATATCTTCAGAAAGTCTTGAGCCTCCTCGAGAATCACATGCTAAATCGTCGTCTGCAGACTGTCTAGCGAAACCCAACAAAGAGTGACGACAGTTACATCTTCGATCTGGTCAACCAGTGGTGTTCTTGCGGCTTTCTTTCTGCGTCCGTTGCGATCAGTATGTTTAGAAGTATCGGTCGCTTCTCCTTGGAATCCAGAGCCGCGGCGAAACTTCTCCCGATTTCCTCCTTGGTTCTGCACAAGAACCCTCGACCACTCAACGCTTCGCACATCTTGTGAGCAAGAAGACGTAACCGAACCCCAGTAATACGGGAA
>JASAMZ010002529.1:0-15852 GCA_030248115.1 Linhomoeus sp. GSCO2_2
GTTAGTTTTCCTTCGTTCAGTTACGTATTGCTCTTAAATGTCATAATTTCTTTACGCGAATGTATGGAGCATAGTCTGCCAAGCATTGAACAAATAGTTTCAGATTTTAGAATTAATGAAATTAGGGATATTTTCAAGGGTATTTTCAAAATTCCCAAATTTCGGCAATTTCAGACAGCTTAAATGTCAAAACTTCTTTGCACGGATGTGTCGAGCATAGTCTGCCAAGTATTTAGCATATAGTTTCGGATTTTATATTTCGCAATTTTACGTATATTTTCAAGGGTATTGTTAAAATTCCCAAATTTAGACAATTTCAAATGGCTTAAATTTCAGAATGTCTTTGCATGGTTGTGTCGGGCATAGTCTGCCAACTATTTAGCAAATAGTTCTAGATTATTTATAATTAACAAATTTAGGGATATTTTCAAGGTTTTTCTCAAAATTGCCAAATTTCGACAATTTCAAACAACTTAAATTTCAAAATATCATTGCTTGGATGCACCGGGCGTAGTATGCCAAGTAATTATGAAACAGTTTCAGATTTTAGAATTCAAGAAATTTGTTTTTTCAAGGGTTTTGTTTTATTTCAAGGGATATTCATTTTGTTTCAAGGGATATTTTCAAGGGTTTTGTTAAATATGGCAGATTTCGGCATTTTCAAATCGCTATAACTAAGCAATATTTTTCCATGGATGTGTCGTGCAACGTATGTTTTGCCACCTATTCTATCGAACACGAAACGCGGCAATTACTGTGCGGTTCTGCAATCTACAGCAACGGTGTCGTAACCGCCCGCATTTGTGACCCAAAAGAAAAGGGCGTCGTCCCATTTAGACCCTCTTCATTCCAAAGTGAACCTGCGGCGAACATTACTGATCCATTTATGGATCAGTACCCACCAATACGAATCGTATAGGCAACGATTGCCCAAGAATGGCACAATCTACCTTTGAAAACTCGAGGTAACTGCGGCGAAAATCCCCGAGAAATGCTCAACTTTCTATTCTGACGCACTATTGAATATACTCCTCAAATGCACAACACACTATGCAATGCCAATCAACCATCATCGGGTACCCAGTTTTTACTCTAAGCTTGTTCGCCGCCCCCCAGGGCGGCGAGTATATATAAGGTTGTCCACGCCCAGATGTGAAAGAAGCGGCGGGGGGGTATCGGCGGACCTCGGCGATATTTTGTGTGCTGGTAGGCCGTTATCTTAGAAATGCAACGCCACAAGTCCGAGCTCGCTACGTTGCCTCACGCGAGCGTGGCATGCGTTTTCCCAACATGCACAAATTTTGCGCGTTTTCAGAAAATTGACTTCGACCGTTTATAAAATGAGTTTCGCTCAAGCTAGGCTGCTGATACTTGGCATCTATAGACTGCCTGTTGGCGATTGTGTATTGGCCAAGTGCCACGCGTATCCACGCAGCCACGCGGGAGCAACGACTGCGGCAATTTTTCAAACTTTGGCACGACGTAAAAAAAAGTCGCCCGAATCGATTTTCTTCGTTTTGCTTTCATTCGATAGCCAAGAGTCTTATCTATCGAAATGTGTAAAATTGACCATGGGCATTGGGGGTACTGCGCGAGCTACGGGCAAAAATGTGAAAAAAGTGCTGTTTTCAGGGGTTATTTCTGCCCTATTTCTAAGCATTACTCGTTCGTGTCAAACGTTTTCGCGAAAAATTCTGCACGCCGTACAACTCTACTTACACCTGTTACTCTAGCTTTGGAATTCACGAAATTGGTAACCACTTTTGCCAATTTTGCCCAAAAAACCGAAAAATGCAGAAATTTGCTTACTGGAAATCCTGGAAGTAGCTATAACTTTTGATGTAGTGAATCGATTTCCAGCAGACTTACAGCGTGTAGTGTATGTCTAAGGGCCAATAAAATGCAGTTTTCAAGTTTTCCGTGCGAGACCATTTGGGCGCCAAATTTGAAATTCCAAAATTTGGAAATATGCTTCGCAGAAGACCTGCCAATATGGTAGTCGTATAAGCCAAATCGAGGTCGCTGATCACGAATTTCGCATTAGTTTTGACGTACGAGGTCTCCCAAGCAGGATTTGTTGGTAAAGGATTACAGTCTCACATCGTCACAAACTGACATTTGTCTCCAAACCCAAGGAACTATTGCAACTATCAAGCATAAGAGGACCTCCACAAATCCTGCTTGGGAGACCTCGTACGTCAAAACTAATGCGAAATTCGTGATCAGCGACCTCGATTTGGCTTATACGACTACCATATTGGCAGGTCTCCTGCGAAGCATATTTCCAAATTTTGGAATTTCAAATTTGGCGCCCAAATGGTCTCGCACGGAAAACTTGAAAACTGCATTTTATTGGCCCTTAGACATACACTACACGCTGCAAGTTTGCTGGAAATCGATTCACTACATCAAAAGTTATAGCTACTTCCAGGATTTTCAGTAAGTAAATTTCTGCATTTTTCGGTTTTTCGGGCAAAATTGGCAAAAGTGGTTACCAATTTCGTGAATTCCAAAGCTAGAGTAACAGGTGTAAGTAGAGTTGTGCGGCGTGCAGAATTTTTCGCGAAAACGTTTAACACGAACGAGTAATGCTTAGAAATAGGGCAGAAATAACCCCTGAAAACAGCACTTTTTTCACATTTTTTGCCCGTAGCTCGCGCAGTACCTCCAATGCCCATGGTCAATTTTACATATTTCGATAGATAAGACTCTTGGCTATCGAATGAAAGCAAAACGAAGAAAATCGATTCGGGCGACTTTTTTCTACGTCGTGTCAAAGTTTGAAAAATTGCCGCAGTCGTTGCTCCCGCGTGGCTGCGTGGATACGCGTGGCACTTGGCTAATACGCAATCGCCAACAGGCAGTCTATAGATGCCAAGTATCAGCAGCCTAGCTTGAGTGAAACTCATTTTATAAACGATCGAAGTCAATTTTCTGAAAACGCGCAAAATTTGTGCATGTTGGGAAAACGCGTGCCACGCTCGCGTGAGGCAACGTAGCGAGCTCGGACTTGTGGCGTTGCATTTCTAAGATAACGGCCTACCAGCACACAAAATATCGTTGAGGTCCGCCGATACCCCCCCCGCCGCTTCTTTCACATCTGGGCGTGGACAGCCTTATATACGGACGCTAATGTCTGTTCGTGTGTCTGTCTGTCTGTCTGTCTGTCTGTGTGTGTCACAAAACTAGACATGACGGTTAGTGCCACCCGATGGAGTCGAATGCGCTGAGTAACGTGTCGATGTTCGTTTCTGTTGCTAATTTCGCTATTTCGAGATATTTACAATTAAAATACGAAAATGTCAAAAATGACACTTTTATTTACAAGTCGTATCGGCAAAGTTTTTGCTGAAATGGAAAGGGCATAAGACGCGATGAATTTGTGACATAGTTTCGGATTTTGGAATTCACGAAATTAGGGATATTTTCAAGGTTTTTGTCAAAATTCCCAAATTTTGACAAATTCAAACAGCTTAAATTTCAAAACTTCTTTGCACGGATGTATCGAGCATAGTCTGCCAAGTATTTAGCAAATAGTTTCAGCGAATATAATTAACGAAATTTAGGATATTTTTAAGGATTTTGTTAAAATCCACAAATTTCGACGATTTCAAACAGCTTAAATTTCAAAATTTCTTTTCACGGATGTGTCGAGCATAGTCTGCCAAGTATTCATCAAATAGTTTCAGATTTTATAATTAACGAAATTAGGCATATTTTAAAGGTTTTTGACAAAAATTCCCAAATTTTGGCAAATTCAAACAGCTTAAATTTCAAAACTTCTTTGCACGGATGTATCGAGCATAGTCTGGCAAGTATTTAGCAAATAGTTTCAGCAAATATAATTAACGAAATTTAGGATATTTTAAGGATTTTGTCAAAATCCACAAATTTTGACAATTTCAAACAGCCTAAATTTCAAAATTTCTTTTCACGGATGTGTCGGGCATGGTCTGCCAAGTATTTATCGAATAGTTTCAGATTTGATAATTAACGAAATTAAGGATATTTTCAAGGGTAGGGTCAAAATTCCCAAATTTCGACAATATCAAACGGCATAAATTTCAAAATTTCTACAGGTGTGTCGGGCCCCCACACCCTCGATATTACGAAGTTTGGATTTCACGGTTTTTGTCAAATTCACGGTTTGGGAACTGTAATTCCCAAATAGACAATTTCAAAGAGCTTAAATTTCACAATGTCTTTGCGTTGATGCATCAAGTAATTAGCAAATAGTTCTAGATTTTAGAATTAAAGAATTTAGGTATATTTTCAAGGTTTTTTGTCAGAATTTCCAAATTTCGACAATTTCAAGCAGCTTATGTTTCAACATACCTTTGTGTGGATGCATCGGGCACTAAGCCCAAAAGGATAGGGCGTCGTCCCATTTATACCCTTTTCAATGGGGCGTCGTCCCATTTATACCCTTTTCAATAGGGCGTCGTTTCATTTAGACGCTTTTATTTGACTGTGTGCCTGCGGCGAATTTCTCTGATCCATTTATGGATCAGTTGCCACGATTATAAGCGCACAGTTTGCCTGCGGCGAATCTTCTGATCCATATGTGGATCAGGTACCACAAACAAATCCAAGACCAATTGCGGCTATACCCCACCAGATTGTCGACTAAATGTCTAGCGGCACTTCACTATCCAGTGCACATTATCCCGCACACGCTCTCAGGTTTACACTGATGCCAACGTGGTGCCACAGTTTTTAGACAAAGCTTGTTTTCGCCCGCCCTCAGGCGGGCGACACCATACGAGAGCTCGGCGTGCGTGCGTGCGTGCGTGCGTGCGTGCGTGCGTGCGTGCGTGCGTGCGTGCGTGCGTGCGTGCGTGCGTGCGTGCGTGCGTGCGTGCGTGCGTACGTCCGTCCGTAACGCTCCCAGATCTCGGCGTTGGAAAGTCGTAGAGCGGAGATCTTGGGCTCTACGGATAGGTCTCGACTCTCTGATCATTCCGCTAGGAGGTTTCGAAATTCAAAAGTTTGAATTGCGCGCGCTACAGTAACCCGAAAGTCAGAACGTAAAACGGCAATAGCTCGCTCGTCTTACGTCGTAGAGTGGCAATCGACACGTCAGGTAAAAGCTCTCCACGTATTCTTTCGTGCGGCTACTATAGTTTGCTCAATTACGCATACACGCACCGCGGAAAACGCCATTCTCGGCATTTTGACGTTAAAATCGCTCAAACTCGCTCAACTTGCATCGTAGAGAGAGGCTCTCGAGCTTTCTGGATAGCTCTCGACTCACTGATCATTTGTTCTCCATCTGTCGAAACTCAAAAGTTTGAATTTCGCAAGTTACAGTAACATGAAGGTGGAAGAGTACAAACGGCTCTAACTCGCTCGTCTTACGTCGTAGAGTGACAATCGACACGCCCGGTGAAAGCTCTCGACGTGTTCTTTCATGCGGCTACAAACGTTTGCTCAATTACGCAAACACGCAACGCGGAAAACGCCATTCTCGCGATTCTGACGCTAAGATCGTTCTAGCGCGCTCAACTTGCGTCGTAGAGAGACGATCTCGAGCTTTTTGGATAGCTCTAGACTCTGATTATTTGTTGTCCTATTGGTCTAAACTCAAAAGTTTGAATTTCGCGAGTTACAGTAACCTGAAGGTGCAGGAGCACAAAACGGCTCTAACTCGCTCGTCTTACGTCATAGAGCCGCAATCGACATATCAGGCGAAAGCTCTCGGCGTGCTCTTTCATGCGGCAGCAACAATTTTTTCAATAACGCAAGCACGCACTGCAGAAAACGCCATTCTCGAGATTGTAACGCTAAGATCGCTCTTTGTTACATGCAGAAGTGCGACACGGTTTGATTGCTCGTAGTTCGCTCTTTTGTGCTCTGTTATTTGTTTGCGAAAACTTTTACAAGGTTTTTGTCACTTTTTTAAAAGCGTTGCTTGTAAGAGGGATGTTCTTGCTCTAAAAGCAAAATTGCGGGCGAAATCAATATTGCTATGCAATACCCTCTTGCGAAGCGGGAGCTCATGAAGCGGAGCATGCGGGCGATGAACTCTCGCACTCTCTGCAGAAAGAACGCAACTCTTTGCAATGTCAGTCAGAATACAAACTCAACTTTTTAATACCGGAGCTTGTTTTCTCTAAGCTTGTTGACCACTAAGGTGACGAGAGGACTAACCAGGCTACCCGACGATATCTCAAACTCAATTCTGCGACGTCAGACGAGCGAGTTATAAAGCCCGCGACTATGCCAAAATCACCACTTTCTGACGCGTTTTGGTTACTGTAGCGCTCTATGTAAACTTTAGAAACTTTTGTTGTCGAAGTCTTGCTCAGGGCCTGGAGCGCTTCATTTTGATATGCGACTTGACTAGGTGCGGTCAACTTTTGTTTTAAAACGAACCCAACTTTAGAATACTGTAGCGCGCGATTTTGAAAACACTTTGTAGTTTTGACAACAAAGGTGACGAGAGGAGTCCGCATGCTACCCGACGATATCTCAAACTCCATCCTACGACGTCAGACGAGCGCGTTATAAAGCCCGCGACTCTGCCAAAATCACCACTTTCTGACGCGTTTTGGTTACTGTAGCGCTCTACTTAAAGTCTTGAAACTTTTTGTTGTCGGATTCGTGCTCAGGAGCCAGCGCGCTTCATTTTGATATGCGATTTTACTAGGTTCGGTCAACTTTTGTCTTAAAATGGACCCCACTTTGGGATACTGTAGCGCGCGAGTTTGAAAACTTATTTTAGGTTTGACTACTCAGGTGGCTAGAGGAGTCCGCGGGCTACCCGACGATGTCTCAAGCTCCTTCCTACGACGTCAGACGAGCGAGTTATTAAGCCCGAAGCAAGCGTGATGCACGCGCGGACCTATTTACGTACGCACGCGCGCACGCCAAGCTCTTGATAGGGTTGAAAAGCAAAACGGCTCAAACTCGCTCATCTTACGTTGTAGAGCGACAATCGACACGTCAAAAGGTCTCGGCGCACTCTTCAATGTGACAGAAAAATTTGTCACGCAATAAACAACGTGACATTCTCGATAATTTTTAACTACAATTCGTTATTAAATATTCCAGAATTAAGATATTACATTAGTGTTTGTATTCTTACAGACATTGTAGGTACAGAGTTGCGATCTGTTCGAGGAGAGTGCGAGAACCCACCGCCCGTACTGCTGCGCTTCACGAGCTCCCTCTTAGCAATATGTACTAGCATTAGCATATAGTGGCATAGCATTAGCAATTTGACAAACATTTCACAGAGCATAAAAGACATTAAAACATCACGAACATTTCAAGCACGTCGCACATCTCTGTACATCGTAAAGCGATGTGTCGTTTCTCTCGGTGCGCGTTTTAGAAAACAGAAACTTTTTGTCAGAACACGAAAGGGTACGTCGTGAGCCCTCGAATGTCGTGCCGCGTGTCTCTGTAGTCGCTCGCAACACAAACAATTCGAGCCATTCCAGCGCAGAGCCGGAATAAATCGTCTTCGGTGGTGCGCGTTATAGTTCTACCCCTTAATCCCCGGTTGTCTGTCTGTCTGTTTGTCTGTCGCCAACAATCACCCCGCCCGACTGGCCCGGCGGACCGATCCCAGCTATGGGGCGCTGCCCTGGGCCTGGGCCGGAGGCGTGCCGAAACTGGTCCGTTACGCGGAACAGCCTACTGTAGGCGAAAAAAATTCAAATTTTTGAATTTCGCTGTAGACAGTGGAGCCTGTTTGGAAAGGCGGGCGGAGTGGTTGGTATGCCAGGTATGTAGGGTGGCCAAAGTGCAACTTCAGAAACCCAGCCACGACGCGCGGTGGCATACTGTAAGTGAGAAAATTCAAACTTTTGAATTTCGCTATAGACCATGGAGCGTACTTGGCAGGGCGTGCAAGAAAGCTGATATGCCAGCTGGGTAGGGCAATGGAGCAGGAGTGTAGGTACGCGGTATAGACGCGTAGAAGTATACGGTATTGAGAAAATTCAAATTTCAAATTATGCCGCATATTAACCTAAGACGGTCTATTGGATGAGTGGTTAGACGGCGGCTGTCGAGCGAGGCGCACAGCGCCGAGCGAGACGAAAAGCCTGGAGCGGGCGAGCGAAGCGAGCCCGCGCAGGGCTTTTCTCCGCGCGCGCTGAAGGCGCGCGCCCAGGCCGCTAGTTCTACCCCTTAATCCCCGGTTGTCTGTCTGTCTGTCGCCCACAATCACCCCGCCCGACTGGCCCGGCGGACCGATCCCAGCTATGGGGCGCTGCCCTGGGCCTGGGCCGGAGGCGTGCCGAAACTGGTCCGTTACGCGGCAAAGCCTACGGTAGGCGAGAAATTTCAAATTTTTGAATTTCTGAGACGACAGTGGAGCACGACTGGAAAGGCGGGCGAAACGATTGGTATGCCAGCTGTGTAGGGTAGGCAATGTGCAACTCCTCACGCCTAGTCACGCCACGCGTAGGCATACTGTGAGTGAAAAATTTCAAATTTTTGAATTTCACCAGAGACTGTGGAGGGCGCATGGAAGGTGATGCATGGAAGGAAGTATGACAGCATGATAGGGTAGCAAGTGTGCAACTTCACAGAGTTTAGCACGTTGCGCAAAAAATCCGCAAATGATAACTTTTGCATCAACAAAAGTTTCTTCCAAGCACGGGAATCGAACCAAGCAGATATTGTCACACAGTGAAGGGCGGCGGCTGTCGAGCGAGGCGCGCAGCGCCGAGCGAGACGAAAAGCCTGGAGCGGGCGAGCGAAGCGAGCCCGCGCAGGGCTTTTCTCCGCGCGCGCCGAAGGCGCGCGCCCAGGCCGCTAGTTCTTCCCCTTAATCCCTGGTTGTCTGTCTGTTTGTCTGTGATTCTGTTTGCCCTAATCAGCCCGCCCGACTGGGCCCGTATACCCTGGCGACCTATGGGGCGCTACCCTGGGGCGGGCCCACAGATTTGCCGAAACTGGTCCGTTACGCGGAAAAGGCTACTGTAGGCGAGAAAATTCAAATTTTTGAATTTCCGAGACGACTGTGGAGCGCGCTTGGAAAGGCAGGCGAAACAGTTGGTATGCCAGTTGGGTAGGGTAGGCAATGTGGAACTTCACACACCCAGTCACGCCACGCGTAGGCATACTGTAAGCGAGAAAATTCAATTTCTTGAATTTCGCTATAGACTGTGGAGGCCGCATGGAAGATAACGCATGGAAGGCAATATGACAGCGTGATAGGGTAGCAAGTGTGCAACTTCACAGAGTTTGGCACGCTCCGGAAAAAATCCGCAAATGATAACTTTCCATCAGCAAAAGTTTCTTCCAAGCGCGGGAATCGAACCAAGCAGATATTGTTACACAGTGAAGCAAATGAGAGATTAGGCGGCGGCTGTCGAGCGAGGCGCGCAGCGCCGAGCGAGACGAAAAGCCTGGAGCGGGCGAGCGAAGCGAGCCCGCGCAGGGCTTTTCTCCGCGCGCGCCGAAGGCGCGCGCCCAGGCCGCTAGTTCTCCCCCTTAATCGCCGGTTGTCTGTGCGTCTGTCTGTCTGTGATTCTGTTTCCCCCAATCGTCCCGCCCGACTGGGCCCGTACACCCTGCCGACCTATGGGGCGCTACCCTGGGGCGGGCCCACTGATCTGCCGAAACTGGTCCGTTACGCGGAAAAGGCTACTGTAGGCGAGAAAATTCAAATTTTTGAATTTCGCTCTAGACAGTGGAGCCTGCTTGGAAGGGCGGGCAAGGCGGTTCGTATCCTGAGTATGTAGGGTGGGCAATGTGCAACTTCACGCACTTGGCCACGACGCGCTGCAGTGTACGGTAAGTGAGACAATTCAAATTTTTGAATTTCGCTCTAGACGGTGTAGCCTGCTTGCACGGCGCGCAAGTAAGCTGATATGACAGCAAGATAGGGCAACGGAGCAGGACTGCACGTGCGCAGTATAGACGCATAGAAGCATACGGTAGCAAGAAAATTCAAATTTTTAACTCTATTGAAATTCAAATTTTCAAACTCACTTATCAATGTAAAACAGAGCAGTGGTCAGGCGGCGGCTGTCGAGCGAGGCGCGCAGCGCCGAGCGAGACGAAAAGCCTGGAGCGGGCGAGCGAAGCGAGCCCGCGCAGGGCTTTTCTCCGCGCGCCCGAAGGCGCGCGCCCAGGCCGCTAGTTCTACCCCTTAATCGCCGGTTGTGAGTCTGTCTGTCTGTCTGTGATTCCGTTTCCCCCAATCATCCCGCCCGACTGGGCCCGTATACCCTGGCGACCTATGGGGCGCTACCCTGGGATGGGCCCACTGATCTGCCGAAACTGATCCGTTACGCGGAAAAGGCTACTGTAGGCGAGAAAATTCAAATTTTTGAATTTCGCTCTAGACAGTGGAGCCTGTTTGGAAAGGCGGCCAAAGCGGTTGGTATCCTGGGTGTGTAAGGTGGGCAATGTCCAACTTCACGCACCCGGCCACGACGCGCTGCGGTGTACTGTAAGTGAGAAAATTCAAATTTTTGAATTTCGCTCAAGACGGTGGAGCCTGCTTGGCAAGGCGCGCAAGTAAGCTGATATGACAGCCAGATAGGGCAACGGAGCAAGACTGCACGAGCGCAGTATAGACGCATAGAAGTGTACGGTAGTGAGAAAATTCAAATTTTTTAGTTTCTTACATATCAATGTAAAACAGAGTAATGGCCAGGCGGCGGCTGTCGAGCGAGGCGCGCCGCGCCGGGCGAGACGAAAAGCCTGGAGCGGGCGAGCGAAGCGAGCCCGCGCAGGGCTTTTCTCCGCGCGCGCTGAAGGCGCGCGCCCAGGCCGCTAGTTCTCCCCCTTAATCCCTGGTTGTCTGTCTGTGATTCTGTTTCCCCCAATCGTCCCGCCCGACTGGGCCAGTAGACCTTGGCGACCTATGGGGCGCTACCCTGGGGCGGGCCCACAGATTTGCCGAAACTGGTCCGTTACGCGAAAAGGCTTACTGTAGCCGAGAAAATTCAAATTTTTGAATTTCCGAGACGACCGTGGAGCGCGCTTGAAAAGGCGGGCGAAGCGGTTGGTATGCCAGGTGTGTAGGGTAGGCAATGTGCAACTCCACACGCCCAGCCACGCCACGAGTAGTCATACTGTAAGTGAGAAAATTCAAATTTTTGAATTTCGCTATAGACAGTGGAGGCCGCATGTAAGGTGATAAATGGAAGGCAATATGACAACATGATAGGGTAGCAAGTGTGCAACTTCACAGAGTTTAGCACGTTGCGCAAAAAATCTGCAAATGATAAATTTTCCATCAACAAAAGTTTCTTCTGAGAACGGGAATCGAACCGAGCAGATATCATCATATAGTGAACCAAAAGGCAAGTGAGTCGGCGGCTGTCGAGCGAGGCGCGCAGCGCCGAGCGAGACGAAAAGCCTGGAGCGGGTGAGCGAAGCGAGCCCGCGCAGGGCTTTTCTCCGCGCGCGCCGAAGGCGCGCGCTTCGGCCGCTAGTGGCTGAATATAATTTACTGCCATATGAAAGAGTACCTGCGTCGACGACTTTCAACTGACGTGTCGATCGCCATCTTATGTGACGTAGAACGAGCGAGTTAGACCCGTTTTGCGTGATTGGACCTTCGAGCTGTTGTAGCCCGAAGATTTCAAATGTTTGAGTTGCGACCACTGAGAAGAGAAATAATCAGTGAGTTCAGCGCCGTCGAATTATTGCCCTCCCCCCCCCCCCCCCCCACCCCAACTTATCCCTAATCTGTGCTATTTCCGTCGTTTGGAGAGCACCCCTTCATAACGCGTCATATTCGCGCGTTCTGAAGACTGAATGCGACATACGGACGCGCGTTAATTTGCCGACCCGTGCGTGCATTCAGAAGGACGGGCGGAATGTGCGCTTCTGTCGTTACAGCATGTCACTCTGTCGCTACATATGTGCATGCCACTTCACTACTCAGGACACAGCGACAGATCCGCGGAGATCCTATCTTGACCCAACGGTAGTTGGTCCTACGCAGCAGCATAGGTCAGTTGTAGGTGCCACTATATAGCAACCTTCATCGCAATGCCAACCATAGGGGCAGGCCAGGGGGAGAGGCGGCGTAGAACCCCCCCCCCCCATGGCCATTGTCCTCTATCCCCGGCAAACTTTTTCGCCGCACCTCAGCGCGGCGAGGTGTATACATATACGGATGACAATGTCTGTCTGTCTGTCAGTGTGTGTTCCCGTCCGTGGCACCGAACTAAAATATGTGACGTATGTGGTCAAGTAGAGTCAAGGTCGCTGAGTACGGATCCGATGTCTGTCTGTGTTGCTAATTTCGCATTTTCGAGATATTTACAATTAAAATATGAAAATGTCGAAAATCGACTTTTTCAAGGTAGCGGCGGCGAAAAGGCAGCGGCGAAATTTCTTCGGAAATGGAAAGAGCAAAGACCGCGGATAATTTGTAGCACAAAAGAATTTTTTGCAGATGTGAAATTTGACAGAAATACACGATTATTTGTCGAAATTTCATTAAAAGACAAAAATCAAACGTCATTTGTTGACGAATGTGAATGCAGAAATGGAAAGGTCGTGTGGCAGTAAGAATTTGTGACATAGTTCTACAGTTTCAAAAAGTATAATTTCGAGATATTTAGGTACGATTAAAATACAAATATATCGACTTTTTTCGCCGCAGGGTGGCGAGTATATATACGGACGCTATTGTCTGTTCGTGTGTCTGTCTGTCTGTGTGTCCGTGTGTCCGTGTGTGTGTGTGTGCGTGCGTGCGTGCGTGCGTGCGTGCGTGCGTGCGTGCGTGCGTGCGTGCGTGCGTGCGTGCGTGCGCGCGTGTGTGTGTGTGTGTGTGTGTGTGTGTGTGTGTGTGTCAAAACTAGACATGACGGTTAGTGCCACCCAATGGAGTCGAATGCGCTGAGTAACGTGCCGTTGTCCGTTTCTGTTGCTAATTTCGCCATTTCGAGATATTTACATTTAAAATATGAAATTGTCAAGAATGACGCTTTTATTGTACTCCACAAAAAAGTGTGGAGTATATAGCGTTTGTGCGCGAAACGCAGAAAATTACAACGGATGTAGCTCGCGTGTGAAGCGGCCGATTTCCAAACGGCCTTTTGCGTTGGGTAGGCCTAGTAAGTGGGCAGGGTGGACACCAAACGGGGTCACGCTCCGGGACCCCGTTGGCGGGAAATTCAAAAATTTAAATTTTCAAAGTACTGAAAAATGGGTTACACAGGGTAGAACTCGAAAAAGTTGCATATAATGGTATATACTATCTTTTGATATGTTGTAGTACTCGATAGTGTCGAACACGCAAAAAAAGATTTGGATCGCTGCGGCACGCATTTTGGCGCCAAATTTGAAAAATTCGCGATTTTTCGCTAATTTCCGGCTTTGACGGTTTGCTGTGCTCGATAGGTAGCAGCTAGAGCGGCGAGACCGCTTTTGGTGCTCCTTCCCAGATGTCCTCTATCGAATGAGCCATGAACGGAGAAAATCGGTTGAGACACAAAAAAGTTATCTTGGTGGAACTTTTTCGACTCCGAGGTCTAAAATTGCGCTTTTCGCGTTTCAGCGTCTGTAGCGCTAGAATGCGTTGCCGGATCGTTTCAAAAGTGGTTTCAAACGATTCTACGTTAAAATCTGGTCCAGAGAAGTTTTTTGGCAAATTTGCATAGCTACAGTAACCCTGCCGCGTCCATTTGAATATTGGGTGTGGGGTGGACTTTCGCGATATTATACTCGATTTCGGGGTTTTCGGGGGCGCTGATTACGAATTTGGCATTCGTTTAGCGTTTAGATGATGTTTAAGCGTACCTATGACAAATTCGCATGCTACCGTACCCCAAGTGCAGAATTTTGGTTCTGCGAGTCCATAGGAATCATAGGATCATAGCGAGTCCATAGGACGACTTGCCTGGTTTACAAGTCGTATCGACGAAGTTTTTGCAGAAATGGAAAGGGCATAAGACGCGATGAATTTGTGACATAGTTTCGGGTTTTGGAATTCACGAAATTAGGAATATTTTCAAGGTTTTTGTCAAAATTCCCAAATTTCGACAAGTTCAAACAGCTTAAATTTCAAAAATTCTTTGCACGGATGTATTGAGCATAGTCTGCCAAGTATTTATCAAATAGTTTCTGATTTTATAATTAACGAAGTTAGGGATATTTTCAAGGGTTTTGTCAAAATTCCCAAATTTCGACAAATCCAAACAGCTTGAATTTCAAAACTTCTTTGCACGGATGTATCGAGCATAGTCAGCCAAGTATTTAGCAAATAGTTCCAGCAAATATGATTAACGAAGTTAAGGATATTTTCAAGGGTTTTGTCAAAATTCCCAAATTACGGCGTGCGTGCGTACGTACGTCGCTTCGGGCTTAGTAACTCGCTCGTCTGACGTCGTAGGTGGAGGTTGAGATATCGTCGAGTAGGCTGCGGACTCCTCTAGCCAACTGAGTGGTCGAAACCAACATAAGTTTTCACAATCGCGCGCTACAGTATCCCAAAGAAGGGTCAATTTTAAGACAAAAGTTGACCGAACATAGTCGAATCGCATATCAAAGTGAAGCGCTCGAGCTCCTGAGCACGAATCCGACAACAAAAAGTTTCAAAAGTTTAACTAGAGAGCTACAGTATCCAAAACAAGTCGAAAAGTGAAAACGACACCCTTGCTTCGCGCTTAATACTGGTTGTCTGACGTCGCCGAGTCGAGTTCGACATATCGAAACTAGTAGGCCTCGGACTTCTCTCGCGAACTGTGACGTCGACATAATAACAAGTTTTTTTTTAATTGCGCGCTACAGTATCCCAAAGTAAGGTCCGCGAAAAGTCAAAACTTCATCGAACCTAAAGTCTGTTCAAGAAAGGCAGAGAGTGAAGGTTATTCGAGTCTGCAGAGTTACGCTTCGGGAAACCGAGATTTATGCATCGTTCGGATAACCCTGTCGGAGTGTGTTGGCGCGGTGCGTGTTTTGCCGATAATGATGCAACACGTGCTGGTTTTGGGTGCGCATCAAAAAATTTGAGTTTTCGTACAGGGTGGGCGATTTTTTGATAATTTTTAGATGAGTCAGCCACCCAAGGGTAAACTGATATCACATCTCAAATTTCAGCAAAATCGGTTCACCACAGCGTTAGTTATGGCCTGCCGCGCACACCCTACTTTGGCCCAAAAATGGCCAAAATCGCCGAAATCGGTCAAAAAGGGTGCACATTTTCTAATAGCTCAAAAAAAAAACGGCCAAATTTCTTCAAACCTCCTGTGTGTTCAATAGAATCAATTGTCTACACAATGGGACAAACCCCGAACTTATTCGGTTGCGACATGCTCGAATGCGACTCAACCAAAAAAATCTTACTTTTGGCCGAGACGCACTCAACTTTTCAGCTCGATTTGTGGATCTAGGCGGTTCAGCTCGCCGAAAAGCTGCGTTTTTGCCAAAAGTAGGGTCTTTTTTCTTTGAGCTCACATTTCGAGCGTGTCGCAAACGGATAAAACTGGGTTCGTTCCATTGTGGAAACAATTTATTTCAGTTAACACACAGAAAGTTTCAAGAAATTTGGTCGTTCTCCTTCTTCAGTTATTAAAATAGTGCACCTTTTTTGGCCGATTTCGGCGATTTCTGCCATTTTGGGCCAAAGTAGGGTGTACGCGGCATGCCATAACTAACGCTGTGGTGAACCGATTTTGCTGAAATTTGAGATGCGATATCAGGACACCTTGGGGATAACTGGTGTAAAAATTATCAAAATCGCCCACCCGTACAAAAGCTCCAATTTTTCATGTGCGTCTTAAACCGTGCGTGTTGCGTGATTATGGCCAAACACGCACCGCGCCAACACACTCCGACAGGGGTATCCAACAATGCATAAATCATTTGGGTTTCCCGAAAGCATGAGACCTGCAGACTCAAATAACCTTCAAGCACTAACTGAACGAA
>JASAMZ010002530.1:0-45359 GCA_030248115.1 Linhomoeus sp. GSCO2_2
GGTGCCATGCTTACAAGGTACCAATTACGTTGGCCACGATTACAGAGTGCCCGGCGACGGTCGATTGGTGAGTGGCATATCTGCACAAGATACTTTCAGTCGACCTTCCAACCCTCTATCGGCTTCAGTGCCCTCATGGCCCCCGATAGAGGGTCGAAAGCTCGACTGAAGGTATCTCGTCGGCGCAGATGTGCCACTCACCAAATGACTGTCGTCGGCCTGGATTCTTCCATTCAATCAGTGCCGTTCTCTGACTGTGCCTTGCTCGTCTATCAACCTTTCCAATGTTCAGACGAAGCTGAGCCGTTTCCGCTGGGTCTGGCTGGACACGACCACCTATCGCTCGTACGAGAAGGAGCTGACCTCCTCCCACTCCAAGGTGCTCGGCCTGAGCGGAGGCGGCGCCCACGGCGGCCACAAAAGCGGGGCGGCGGGACTGCACGGCGCCTCGCACAGTCTCTCCTCTCTGGAGAGCGTCTGGTCTTCACTGACCGCCAACTCAAGAAGGGTCTTTCTGGCCCTGGCCAGAACCTCCCTCAACTCCAACTCCAAGGAAGGAGTCTCCTTCTGGGAGCTCTACAGGAACTGCAGGTGCAGTACATAGTACCTACTGAGTTTGTGAAGAGGAGGCCAGTCAGTAAAATCGTGGGCTAATTATGCGGACACACGAGTGGTGTTTGATGGTGGCACTGCTTTGCGCAACGTCGTGTTGGAAATGGGCTGCGACGCCTTTTCAGTGTGGAACAGGCGAAGTCAAACGTTTCAAGTAGTTCAAAAGGTGTTGAAAAGGTGTCCGACTCCTAACATAAAGTTGCACAAAAGGGTGACATTGTCTGTTTGTTAGTATACTTTGAAATGAAATGTTCGCTGTATGCTTTGAAACTTCTGTAGTTCGTCAAAAACACCCTGTAGTATGCGCTTATCGATTCCAGAGACCACTTCCTGGTCTCCTCGGAGACGGCGCTTCACCAGCTGCTTGTGGAGTTCCACGACCACGCGCTGGTGTCCACGCGCCGCAGACCCGACGGCCAAGAGGTCGTCTCTATGTCCGTGGACGCGCGCGTCACGCTGGACTTTCTCAAGCAGAAGGGACTGGTCAAGAGGGGCGCCGACGACGACGACGACACGGACGACGACGACGACGATGAGGAGAGCAGCGAAGACGACTGAGTGCTACACTACTGCTGCGAATCGTTCGTTTTTGCGTACCGTACTCTCGAATCCGATCTCCGCACGGCGAGCGGCGCGCTAGCGCGTCTCTTCTGCATTCTCTGTGACAGTTTGTTCACTCTCGCAATAACGTCTCGCGTTGTCAACAAATTGTCAGTGACAGTCCATCAAACTGGAACTCTGACCGAGGGAGCAGCCCCCACGGTCTCTTTGAGCAGAACAGGAGCTGTGAACTTTCCCAGAACGCCCCTATTGCGGCTCTCCAAGAACTGGCGATGGTGGTCGGTCCTCTCCTTCTGCGCCAACTCCGTCACCACTTCGAGTCTGCAAACGACGGACAAAACTGGGTGGTACTTATTTTAGGATGCTACAATCGAGACCATTCACTTCACTCCACCACGCACTCTTTCTGAATGTCGGTTAGGTCGGCCTGTCTGGCTCCTTTTGTTTGCAGCAGGTCGATCTTGTCCTGGACCACCTGCTGCTCCACCGTGCGCACGTAGAAGCTGGCCGGACGCGACACCTTCTCGTCCCAGTCGTTCTCCTCCCTGCGTTGGATTACGGTAGCCGTATACCAACGCACTAATGCGCAACGCAACGGTGAATTTGGCAGAAGTGCGCGGACGAAGAGTTCCAGCATTGTCTTCAATTAAGACGTGCGATATTTTGCCGAATATTGTATGCACGTCAACCTTACAGGTAACAACATTCATAGCATAGCGGTATACAGGTCAATGTTCAAACCTTACCTCAGAATGGCGATGTAGATGAAGAAGACGGTGAAGGAGACGACGACGACGTATTTCTCGGCTTGCTGCTGTCTGCGCGTGGCCGTCACGCGTGACAGGTCGGGCACTCTGCCATAAGTGGGGTGGTCGAAACTGGTCTTGGGGTCCTGGAGTCGGCGCTGGTCCTCCCTCTTGAATCTCTCCACGCGTTCGGGGGGATCTTTGCCCACGTAGGGTTTTGGGGGCAGTTTCAAGTAGGCACTGGTGGAGAGGGGCCTGCGCCGACACTGGCAACGACCACAGCCTACGAGCAGGAATGTGGGCCGCGCCCTGCGTAGGCAAAGGAAGCTGGAAAAGGCAAGGGGCCACTGAGACATCACAGACAGCGGTCTGGAAAGGGGGCCTTCCTCAATGGTACTCAAACAAACTACGGCAAGTCGAACCACTCGCGTTTTACCTTACAACGACCCCCAGGAATATTTTACGCGCAGAATCATTACGGTATTGATTTTATATGACGCACAAGCAAAAAAGCACTGTTTTTTCGCCGCGCCTCAGCGCGGCGATGTGTATATATACGGATGACAATGTCTGTCTGTCTGTCTGTGTGTCCGTCCGTGGCACCGAAGTAAAACATGTGACATATGTGGTCAAGTAGAGCCGAGGTCGCTGAGTACGGATCCGGTGTCCGTTTGTGTTGCTAATTTCGCATTTTCGAGATACCGTAAATACTCTAATAAGCCCTCCCCCTCCAATAAGCCCCCACCCTCCAATAGTACCCCCTCCTGGAGGGAGCTTGAAATAATAAGCCCCCCGCCTCCAATAGTACCCCCTCCCCCATGTGCTATGCAATCTCTATGTGCATTGTAGGGTACACTGTGTGCATGCATACTGTACTACAGTGCTACTACAGTTACTATATGTAGTAAATATGCCTTTAGTGCATGGTATGTTAAGAATATTTAGTGCACAGAAGGTATATTTAGTGTGGTGTTGGTATATTTTCCACATATTTGCTGACGGGAAGAGGGGTTGAGTTAATAAGCCCTCCCCCTCGAATAAGCCCCCACCCTCCAATAGTACCCCCTCCTAAAAGGAGGTTAAAAAAATAAGCCCCCCGGGGGCTTATTAGAGTATTTACGGTATTCGCAATTAAAATTCGAAAATGTCTAAAATCGACTTTTTCGTCTGATGCGCTAGCCGCGAAATTTCTTCAGAAATGGAAGGAGCATGGACCGCGGATAATTTGTAACACAAAAGAGATTTTTTGCAAATGTGGAATTTAATAGAAATACGCGATTATTGGTCAAAATTGCATAAATTGACTAAAATACAACGTCGTTTATTGACAAATGTGAATGCAGAAATGAAAAGGTCGTATACAAATAAGGATTTGTGACATAGTTTTGCAGGTTTTAAAAATTGTAATTTCGAGATATTTTCAATCCAAATATGGAAATGTCGAAAATCGACTTTTTCACCTGATGATATAGCGGCGAAATTTCTTCAGAAATGGAAGGAGCATGGACTGCGGATAATTTGCAATGAAAGACAAATTTTTTGCAAATATGGAATTCAATAGAAATACGTGATTATTTTTCAAAATTCCATAAATCAACAAAAATAGAACGTCGTTTTTTGACGAATTTGAACGTGGAAATGGTAAGGCCGTATGCCAATAAGAATTTGTGACATAGGTTTACATTTTTAATAAATTCCAATTTTGAGATATTTAGAATTAAAATTTTAAATAAATGTGAAGATCGAGATTTCGTCTGATGGCCAGAACAGCTGTTTATTGATGATAATGATGAATGTGCACTCGGAAACAGAAATGCGTACGCTGAACACAGGAATTCGCTCGCACATGACGTTTTCACACAGGTAGGAAACATCAGATAAACGGCGTCGTATCATGCCGATAACATATAGCGAACGCGGCGATATCACTGAGCTTCAGATCAGCTGTACAGACAACCGTATCGTGGGGATAGCTGCACTTGGCATTAAGGTACACATTCTCAAGACACTTTCTCTAGATGCGGCTAACGATGTGTACAAAGTTCACTATACTGTTCACCAACATTTGACAGACACAAAGTATAGGTTGAACTTTTTATACACACAGCTTGTTTGCTATTGCAATGACCGACGGTCTCCAAATTGACCGGCTGCCAGTTTCTCACTTCGTTATCCGGCTGTCACATTTCTCACGTTGTTACGAACTCACTCGTGAATTCACATTTGATGAATTTCGAATTCGTTTCCCCTTGAAATGGCAACCTCGTCGAAGAATGAAGGAGTTGGGGAGTTTCTGTGTGACATGACAAGTGCTGGGGAGCTGCCTTCCCTTCTCTCTCTCAACTGAGAAGTCATCAGTTCAAAATCCATGGCATCCGCGATCTCAGCTGCGACATCTGTGGAAAGCAGTTCAGCAGCAGAAACTACCGAAATAGACACCGGAAGAAGCAGCACCCGGAGGCGGAGTCATCCCAGTCGCGCGGCGTGGTCTGTGGACTCTGCATTGAGAAGTTCAAAGGACTAGAGGAGCTTTGCGCCCACGCATCGGCAGAGCACGACTTGAAGGCCGAGATCCGCTCGTTTGAATTTGGCTCATATGACGAGTTCCTGCGCTGGAAGAGAGCGAACGAAGAGCAGGCGCTCTTCAACTTCCACTGCAGAACCAGCCGAGACACCGAAGTCGACAGAACTGAGCACTTCCGGTGCAATCGGACGGCGCTTTCAACGTCAACGTCAAGTTTTCAGGTTGTTCACGTTTGAATGCGAATCTTCGCCATCCTTGACCAACTCTTTGTACTACTTAGTACCCACGTACGTACGCAAACTAACCCTCTTCAACTTCACACAGCCGTCAAAAGGAGGAGCGAGCGGCAGGAAACGCAGGAAGGACTCCCTTGGACTGGAGTGGGAGATCTACGGCCTGGGGGGGGGGAGGGGCGGGGCCCATCCCACCGACCCCCAGGTACAAGTAAGATTGTTCTAAGGTTGATCCCCTCCGCGGACAAGGAGAAGAGGGCGCGCGGCGTGGGCGTCAGGTATCGCGTGGATCGAGCGGCCGATACCTGCGAGTGCAGGGTACTGTGCAGCGAGTGCAATGTGTGCCCCGACTTGTTCTGCTGCTCTTGTCCCGACGGCCTGCTCTCCGTGACGGCCTGCAAGTACGTCCACCTGGTGCAGCTGTCGGTGGCCCTGTTGACGACCGGCACTCTTGGAGACGCCGAGCAGTGTCGCGCAGTCACCCAGCGAGAAGAAGATCCCGCTCCATTTGAAGCGGCCATTTGCGCCCCCCTCTACGCGCCGAGCAGATTCTCGTCCATCGATGACGACAGCGACAACAACTAAGGCAGTCATCTGTTGGAAGGCGCGAGAGAAGACCTTCGCCAAATCGTAGGCAGAATGGACTCGCTGACAGAAGGCGCAGCCGACTGCGCGTTTTTAGAAGCGCTCAAGGGTCAAACGGCGGCCCTTCTCAATCTGTTGAAGAGAGGCAGTGTGGCGTCGGCGTTCGAAACCAGAAAACGAACTCTTCCAGCGAACAAAATAGTTGAAAAGCAGCCGAGAATTGAATTTGCGAAGAAGAAGAAGAAGCCAGAAGCGGCGAAGCTGAAAGCGGCGCAGAGTAGAGAAAACGCTCTCATCGTGTTTGAAAACTGTTGATTTGTGCTGGAGATTTTGGTGCCACTTTGGTGCGGTTCGATGTCAACTTTTCCATCACAAAGTGTTACTCTTCGCATTTCGCCCGAAGTTCGTGTTGCAATAGCAGATTTTGTAATGCGAACTGGTCCTGAATGGAATTGCCTGAATTAGTGCTACTGTAACCCGGGGGTCGTTGTAAGGTAAAACGCGAGTAGTCGAACCGGACTAGGCGATCCGGTTCTGGGTTTGAACGGCCCACTGCCACTTCCATCAGGGCATTTTCTATACCGAGACGGCAGAGACGGCGGAGACGGCAGAGAACCGAGATGGCAGATTTGAAATTGCCATTACAGTACTTATTGATTAATTCCTTTCAATTGTCATTCCTACTGTATGAGTCACATTTAATTCTAGCAGTATTCGACGGCCAAAGACCCACGACCTAATCAACAATCCGCGACCCAAATGAGACAAGTGATACGTGACATATGTAGGTGCAGCTCAGGGGTGGATGGGGGGGGGGGTGGAACCCCCTCCTGGACATGGCGTCGACTAAAAAGTTTTCTTTCTGGTACCCCCTGGCAGCTGAAAATCTGGAAAAGGATGTAAAAATCCCAAATTTCTTCAGTTTTTGGTAGTTTTTGGTCTGATTTTGTCCAAATTTTCGCCTGCGGCGCTATATTTCGTCTATTTTTACACAAATTAGCGTGTTTCGACCGAATGTCGGTGTTTCGAACACTTTTTTGGCCATTATTATACTCCACAAGAGAGTGTGGAGTATATAGTGTTTGTGCGCGAAAGCAGAAAATTGCAACGGATGTAGCTCGCGCGTGAAGCGGCCGATTTGCAAACGATCTTTTGCGTTAGGTAGGCCTAGGGGTGGGCAACCTGCACGACAAATGGGGTCACGCTCCGGCAGGCACGGATCCAGGGGGGGGCCCAGGGGGCCCGGGCCCCCCCTAGAGCCCGAGCTGTAGTACTGGGCGGGCCCTTGAAATTTGGAAGTAAAGGCCCACAAACGTAAAAATTTTCGCCTGCGGCGCATAGATATGGCAAGATTTTCGCCTGCGGCGCTTAGAAATGGCAAAATTTTCGCCTGCGGCGCTTAGGAACCTCAAAATTTTCGCCTGCGGCGCTTAGAAATGGCAAAATTTTCGCCTGCGGCGCTTAGGAACCTCAAAATTTTCGCCTGCGGCGCTTAGAAATGGCAAAATTTTCGCCTGCGGCGCTTAAATATGGCAAGATTTTCGCCTGCGGCGCTTAGAAATGGCAAATTTTCGCCTGCGGCGCTTAGAAACCTCAAAATTTTCGCCTGCGGCGCTTAGAAACGGCAAAATCTTAGCCTGCGGCGCTTAGAAATGGCAAAAATTTCGCCTGCGGCGCTTAGAAATGACAGATTTTCGTCTGTGGCGATTAGAAATGACAGATTTTCGTCTGCGGCGTTGGAAATGGCAAAATTTTCGCCTGCGGCGCTATTTAAGAGAATTTCTAAAAGTGTATACATTTGGGCCCCCCCTACAGAGAAATCCTAGATCCGTGCCTGCGCTCCGGAACCCCGTTGGCGGGAAATTCAAAAATTTAAATTTTCAAAGTACTGGAAAATGGGTTAAATAAGGTAGAACTCAAAAAAGTTGCATATAATGGTATATACTATCTTTTGATATGTTGTAGTACTCGATAGGGCCGAGGGTGGAAAACAGAATTGGATCGCTGCGGGACCCATTTTGGCGCCAAATTTGAAAAATTCGCAAATTTTCGCTATTTTCCGACTTTGACGGTTTGCTGTGCGTGATAGGTAGCAGCTAGAGTGGCGAGACCACTCTTGTTGCTCCTTCCCAGATGTCCTCTATCGAATGAGCCACGAACGGAGGAAATCGGTTGAGACACAAAAAAGTTATCTTGGTGGAACTTTTTTGACTCTGGGGTCAAAAATTGCGCTTTTTGCGTTTCGGCGTCTGTAGCGCTAGAATGCATTGCCGAATCGGCGCCCCCACCATCGGATAGCCCAATGTCTTTTACATATTAGGCCCAAAGCTCGTCTCGCTCCGTTCTACCAGAACACTATTCTAAGCATCCAAAGTTCGTCGGAGGCCAAAAAATCGGGTTTTTGGCAACTTGCCAAAAATCGGGTCCCGGACGGAAGTCGAGACCCCCGATGCAGGTTTTTCCATCCAGAGACCTATCGAATAAAAAAAAATTCGCCCCTATCGGCCAACTGTAGTCCGACTTATGAGCGTTTGAATTTACACAGAATCCGCACCATCACTATAGCACTCCCACCTTGGTCCTCACTATACTCCGATCACTATACTCACTATACTACGATCACCATCACTATACCCTTTTGGAGGGGAGGAGTGCCAAAAATTGGTATGTTCTAAAATTTGGGTCGTGGGTCGTTGGGGCGTGGAATACTAATAGAATTTAATGTGACTTTCACAGTACGACAATAATTGAAAGGAATATATGTCAGTACTGTAATGGTAACTTTCAAATCTGCCATCTCGGTTCTCCGCCGTCTCTGCCGTCTCAGTATAGAAAATGCCTCCATCAGTCGCGAAAACCGGAAATGTAGGGCAGGAAAAGGGAATGATGTACACGGCAAATTGGACAAACGGGGTACTGTGCTGATCCTATTTGAAATGAGTATCAATCAAATTGTTGACTCTGCGTCACTGGAACACAGAGAGCCCATCTGAACGTCTTGAGCTGTTACTGTAAGCGCAGTTCAGTCTACTGCTACTATTTTGCAGCAGACGGATTTGGACGGTCACTTGCACCGTATACAAGTTGTCGTCGATTGCGCCAAACAAATCTTCAGCAACCGTATGCTCTTCCTCAGCATTTGTTCGTTCCTCGCCGTCTGTTTCTTCTAAGTTTTCCACCTATGTACCTACATCATAGTATTCGAACGACTGCAATAGCTTTAGGGTTCGACCACGGACCTCTGACGACACCCGAATGAGATTTCTGTTGGCCCTTCTGGAAATGCTCGCTTCCATCGTTTGGTCGTGCCCTGAGCCCTCCTCAAGTATTCAGTGCTTCCATACGACACGATGAACGGGACATTTCACTTGCTAGCCAGCAGCGTGTTTCTCTCTGCGCTGATCTCACTGGTCGGAGGGGAGCTATTCTCGACTCTGGTGGGTGCCGGCTCTGCAGCGGCCATCACAGGCTTCCTGGCGGGCTATGAGCTGCTGAAGTGCCGCTACTACGAGTGCTGCGACCAGAGGTGGATTCTCAACGACATGGAAGGTACAGAAGGCATGCTTTGCCAGTAATCGCTCGCCTGAACTCACTAAACTTCCGATCCTGTCTCAGGCCTGCGCCGCGACTACGCCAACCGTCTGTACGGCCAACACTTGGTCTCTGACACTGTTGTGAAGGCGGTGAGGCGCCATTTGGCCAACGATGTGCCTAAGAAGGCTCTCACCATGTCCTTTCATGGTTGGACTGGAGGGGGCAAGAACTACGTCAGTCAGATGCTGGCAGAGAGACTCTACAGGCTGGGAATGAACAGCCAATTTGTACATTTGTTCGTCAGTGGCTTGCACTTCCCACATAGGTCGGAGACACAACTGTACAAGGTGGGTAGTGGAGCGGTTTTGGAGATTGTGTTAGCACGCCTTTGTAACTGATTGTCAGTGACTCATGTATGCTGCCCACTTAGACCCAGCTCAGCCAGTGGATTCGGGGCAACGTTTCCGTGTGCGAAAGGAGCTTGTTCATCTTTGACGAGATGGACAAAATGCACCCAGAGGTTTGCCTTCATTCTCTTGTGATTGTTATAAAGTGGTTAGAGCTCTACAGATGAGAGTGGCTGTTGCAGGTGATCGACGCCATCAAGCCCTTCATCGACCACCACACGCACCTGCAGGGCACCGACTATCGCAAGTCGATATTCGTCTTCCTCAGGTTGGTTGGCTTGGGAGGATTGAGTGAGAGACGTTTGATTGAAACAGTCACTGTTCCCCTTTCAATAGCAACACGGGTGGAAACGACATAACGGCTGAGGCACTGGCCCACTGGAGGCAGGGCCAGGCCAGGGAAAGCGCCACCCTGCAGCAGATGGAGCATCAGATCACCATGGCCGCCTTCAATGAGAAGAGTGCGTTTCAGGTTTCAGTTACTGTCACACCGCTACCATCAACTGCAATGTTGGCCTTTCTTCAGGCGGCCTGCAGTATAGCGATCTCATTTCCAGTCATCTGATAGACCACTTCGTGCCCTTCCTCCCGCTAGAGAGACCGCACGTCAAGTTGTGCGCCAGAGATTATTTCCGGTGAGAGGTCACTGCACTTCCTAGTACATAGGTATTTTATTTACTCTTTTAGAATTTTGCGATTTTAGCTCAAAGAATATCTCCTGGATACAGGACGAGTGGCTGTCCAGGGTGGCCGATATGCTACAGTACTTTCCCGAAGGTTGGGGTACGGTAGACGCTTGTAACTGGTATATACTGCAGGAAAATCACCACAAATTTCAGACGGAAAGGTATTCTCTACCTCGGGCTGTAAAAAGGTTGAAAAGAAGGCGGAATTATTACTCGAAATGCTGGAAGAGGAAAGAGGAGCGGATGCTGACGACGAGAGAGACGAGCTGTGACTAGAATCCTGTTATAATTCGAGTGTCGTTACTGGTCCTGTGATTAGCTCCAATCATAGTATCTCTTGGAAGGTGAGCGGAATTGCAACAAATTGAAATAGAGCACACAAACATTCCACAACAGCTAAGCTGCAGCTTTCACATTACCCGCACAAACCGTAGAAATCCATCACAAACCTCTTACAATCTATTTTGCACACTAATTCGAGTTGACCTGTCGCGCTCTGAGCACTTGCAGGGAGGAGGTCGGCGTCTGGAAGCCGAACAGGCTCTTGGCCGTAGAGATCTTTGAAGTCTTGGCGGGCCCATTCTCCTCGCCCCGCTCTTCCAAATCCCCGATTTGCGCACTGTTGTTGTTGTTGTTGTTGTGGTCGTCGTTGTCGTCTCCATCCATTTGGCTGTCCTTCACGACGCTGTCGTCGTCGTCGTCGTCCATCGGCTTCGAAGCGCCGCCGTTGTCGATTTTCCCCTCGGCTTCTGCCGGATCGGGCTCTTCTTCGCGGCTTTCCACCGGCACTTGCTCCGAAGCCCACTGGAGGAAGGCGGCGGCGTCGGCGTCGCTGCTGAGCTCGCCCAGTCTCGCGGCGATTCGAGCCACTCTGAAAGACGCATGGTGTGTGAGTTGTGCAACAGCGGCATTTCCATCAACGGGTGTCCCGACAGAGGAGCGACGGACAAAGGAGCGACAGACAGAGGAGCGACGACAAAGGAGCGACGCGACAAAGGAGCGACATGACAAAGGAGCGACGGACAAAGGAGCGACAGCTCAAACTTTGTTTTGTCAGCCAGTTCTACTAATTTAGGCGCTCATGACTTGTCGTTTGGCATCGCACGCTGTACCCACTCGTATTCTGTATCAGATTTACTGCAAAACAGAAGTTCCACGAACTTTAATTTTGAACATTTCGCCGCTAGCAAACTTTCTTTTGCAACATATCGCGTCTGTGGGACGAGTCCAGTGCCCCCAGATTGTATCGTTTTATATTGAATGTTTAATTTCATGTCTAATTAAAACTAATTTCAATTAATTTCATATTATTTTAGTGAACTTTTATATTTCATATTAAGCTAAAGTTCTTATTTGCAGCAAATCAGACAGCACAATTGCTGTAGGAACAGACGCAGTGTAGTGCAGCATTTTCTGAGCGCCGAAACTATTAGAACTGGCAGACAAAACAAAGTTCGAGATGTCGCTCCTTTGTCCGTCGCTCCTTCGTCGTGTCGCTCCTTTGTCGCGTCGCTCCTTTGTCGTCGCTCCTCTGTCTGTCGCTCCTTTGTCTGTCGCTCCTTTGTCGGTAAACCCCATCAACGTGGTGAGAACTAGAAGAAATACGTTTGCACGCGATATCATCGCCGAACCCTTCCTTGACAAGCCTTGGCGTTTCAGTCTTTGTGTCGTGTGCCCGAATGTCAAGCTGGTTGCTTCACAAGAGAGTTACCGTAACCCAGCTCCACACCCAACCTCTCCTTCTCCTCGTTCCAGCGGTCGCTCTGCTCCGCCGGCCGAGCGATCACTTCGGCCGCTTTGGCGCTATTGTAGACCTGTGTCACAATCACAAACATATTCTTCATCTTCCAAATTTGATGAAAAAAATGGACGACACTTAATGAGTGCACCCCTTTTACTGACTGCGTGCACCCCTTTTACTGACTGAGTGCACCCAACGTAAATCTGGCCGGCGTCTAGAATTACTGACTGCGTGCACCCCACAAAATTACTGACTGAGTGCACTCCGAGAGACTGGCCATCCTCCACCTCTGGTACGGAGCGCTAGCAGGGAAGGGGCACAGCAGGCCTGAGCAGGAGGTGAATAAGATGGAGGAGTGTTTATTCTACTTACAGTTTGCACTAAAACTCGGTCGGCGTCGCGCCTGGCGGGTCGAAAACTGAGGCTTAGCGCGACCACCAACTTCAGGACGCGCTTCGCGCGCCCTGAAGTCGGTCACCGGTCGCGTTAAGCCTAAGCTTCGACCCGCCAGACTGCGACGCCGACTGACTCTTGTGCACTGTGGGCGCAGGGCGAGCCTAAGCATAGCCTATATTCAAACGAGAATCCTTCTTGGAGTTTATAGAGCGCCCGTCACAAGATTGCCGATGAATGGGGTGCACTCGGTCAGTAATTTTGTGGGGTGCACGCAGTCAGTAATTCTGGACGCCGCCGGCCAGATTTGTGTTGGGTGCACTCAGTCAGTAAAAGGGGTGCACGCAGTCAGTAAAAGGGGTGCACTCATTCAGATTTTACCGAAAATAATTGCCCTCAATGGTAAGATCTGAATGAGTGCACCCCTTTTACTGACTGCGTGCAACCCTTTTACTGACTGTGTGCACCCAACATAAATCTGGCTGGCGTCCAGAATTGCTGACTGCGGGCATGGCCAGGCTCACGGGGTGAATTAAGTCAGTAATTTTGTGGGGTGCACGCAGTCAGTAATTCTAGACGCCGGCCAGATTTGCGTTGGGTGCACTCAGTCAGTAAAAGGGGTGCACGCAGTCAGTAAAAGGGGTGCACGCAGTCAGTAAAAGGGCATTAAGTGTCGTCCAAATCCAATCTCCCACCTCGTAAGCCCTGTCGACGAGGCGCTCGGGCAATCCCACCTGAACGGCCACGTAGTGAGCGTAGGAGCAGTCGATCAGACCCTCCACCAGACGGTAGTTGAACTGCAGCTCGCTGCTGCGCTGACGCAGCACCTCGAACGTCTGAAGAATGAACGGGACAAATTAGGAGCATTTCCCAAAATTAGCTACAAATTGGCCAATTTTCGCCTGCGGCGCAATTTTTATGCGTTGGTCCATTTTGGTACATTCTGGGTCAATATCTGCCAAAAATAAAAGGTATTGGCACTTTTTTGGCATCTCCGTCTGTCTCATCTTTGGAAACCATCAAGAATCTTTGGAAACACGCGATTCTTGTTCTTGCTAACCGCCTTTCCCCAAATCTCGACCTCCCCCCCCCCCCCCCCCCACCCTCTCCTCTAGCCTCACGTCCAATCGCACCTGTGAGTGACTACGGTAAGCAATCAATTGCGCACGTGGTATGAGAGCAGGCTCTGATCCAGTTCAGACTCTGCATTGAGAAGATTGATCAGTGCGTGCAGGTGGGAACTGGCGAAGACGTGGGGACACCCATCCCTGCCCTTGGCCAGCCAGTGGCACAGCGTCTCCTTCAGCAGGGACAGACCCACCTCCTAAGGTGGTGTGAGGAAGAATGTAGGCATGTACTTCGAACATGGGTGTAATAGAGGGGCAAAACTAAGCTGATTCTCTCTCCTACCGTCATGGTCCCCTTGCCGAATTCGTCGATGATGACCAGCGAACAGTTAGAAGCTCGTCGCAGAGC
The DNA here is from genome assembly GCA_030248115.1 of Linhomoeus sp. GSCO2_2. NCBI lineage: Eukaryota > Metazoa > Nematoda > Chromadorea > Monhysterida > Linhomoeidae > Linhomoeus > Linhomoeus sp. GSCO2_2. The sequence goes on from JASAMZ010002530.1 coordinate 13,499, forward strand.
CACCGCCACCTGCAAATAAGGGACGCTTATTGGTTTACACCACGACCTCTATGGGGTCTCAAATGAGGGGGGGGGGGGGGGGATCGTCGCTATTATTGGCGGGCACCTTATAGAGCTCGCCTATTGCAGGCACCACGGTACTTGCGCCCCAGATCTGACCAAGTTCCAGCCGACATTAGCGCAACTCTACCACAACGCTCCTCAGTCCAACCATTCCCACCTGCTGCAGGTCCTTGGCAAAGGTGGAGAGTCCGTCGAGCACTCCATCGACCGTGTGGACGCGGGTGAAAATCCGATCTATGGGCCCCACCCGGGCCGAGGAAGCGGGCACGAAGCTGCCCACGTGGGCCAGATAGGCCACCAGACCCACCTGAACAACTCATTGCCCGGGCGAATCTAATCTTGACTCTCAAGGAGCCAAAAGAATAAACGGACGGCGAAAATATCGGCTGCAATAGAGGCACCGACTTCAGTACAAAGCCTTCATTAGCAGTTATCGACCTGCTTGAGATAGACGCTCTTGCCGCTGGCGTTGGGTCCCGTCAGGATCTTGACCTTGGAGCGGCCCTCGCCCCCACTCTGGATGGGATTCGGTACGAAGGCGCTGTCCGAACAGATCTCCAGCAGGGGGTGACGACTGCCTGTGGAAGGACACACACAAGCTTCGTTACACTAACAAGATCGCTGACGCTGCGCAGGGCGACGACCTTTGACGTCGAGCACGGGCTCGTCCACCAGCGAGGCCATGCGCCAGTCGTTCTGACGCGCCGCCAGAGCCAACGCCAGAATGCTGTAAATACATGGGGCTCGCATTACTGCAGTGAATGAACTTGAAGTTGGTCCCTTATCATCTAGTCAGAGTGCAGTTTGTTACAATGCAGTTTGCCATAACTTGTCAAGCAGACCTAATCAATCAAGCAAGGAGCCCACCAGTCGACGTGCGCTGCGTACTTGACCGCCTCCATCAGAGAAGGGATCCTCTTCACCAGCAGATTCCTACATAGTACGTCAATGTCAACAGTCTTCACAAATCGAGTACACTCTTCTCACTATGTACTGCACCTGACGCCCAGCATGACGGTCGTCTCCCGGTCGATGACCTGCAGCTTCAGATCCCCAATATTGGCGTCCAACTCGCGCATTCTCTCGCTCTTGTAGTAGAGTTCGTTCTCGGAGAAGAAGACGAACTCCAGCCCTGGGACGCGGTCGCAGTCGCCGGCCGTCTTCCACTGCGAGGGACGCTCGCACTGCAGCAGGTAGCCCAGCTGCAGTTGGTGAAATGGACGATGAGACTGGATAATGAGTGGAGCTTCAATAGTCCGTGGGAAAGGGGGAGGGGGGAGGGAGGGAGGGAGGGGAAAGGAGGGAGGGTGAATGGGGTAGGAGGAAAATGAATCGGCAGTTGGTTCATTCCTCACAATCACACCAACTGCTCACAATGGGCAGGTAGACGGCGGAGCAGGAGGCGACGTAGGGCTTGATGCGCTGGTACTCCTCCAGTGCCACCTTGTAGAGCAGCTTGGGAAGGTCGTCGTACAGCTGCTTCTCTGCACGATGGGATACAGAGATCTGTTCGAGTAAAATATAACATGCGCTGTACATACAGCATCTCCCCAAGCACCCACTGGTGTCCAGTTCATGGTCGATGCCCTGGCGCACGACGAAGCGGTTCTCGGAGGTCATTTTCGACAGGTCGACCTGTTGAATGTAGTACTACAGTGAGGCCGATACTGCGTCATACTACCGTATACTATACTAGTTCAACTTCGCCCACCACGTCTTCCAGTACGAGCGCCGTTCTCTGCAGGTCCTCGTGGAAGTGGACGAGGATCTGTAAGTTGATTCATAAACCAACGATGCGTAATCATCATAACTGACTCACAACGGCCCCAAATCCCAACGCAGCCGACATTCGCGCAATTTCGAAGGACTTGATGATTACTGTAGCTGTAGGCTGTGCGCAAGCGCCCCACCTCGTCCAGAAGTTGCACTCGGGCGTCGCGACTCTTGAGCAGCGTGGCTATGTTCACAACTGCGCACACTGTCTGCAAACGAGACAAACTCCTCTTGGCAGTGTACCACCATGTTTGTAGTAGTGCAACCGCAGTGTAGACCCTACATACACAGAGTACATACCCGGCACAAAGAAGCCCAGTCGCCAATGCTCATTGTTGCCGCCTTGATGCGAGCCGTGATGCGCTAGAAAACCAATCTAGAAACTTATCCGATGACAAAAACGCCATAAAACCATGATTTTCCTACGTCCAGTCTGGCGACGTTGCGCAGACATCTTTGGATCTGTCCTGCCAAATCCACGTTGCAGTCGGCGGTGAAGTAGGCGATGGCCTTCTCGCGCTTGCGCAGCACATCGCGATTGATGATGGGGCGACGGAACCAGCGTCTAATGAAGACGACAAATCCGATTGTAACGTTGCAAGAGGCAAGTGACAACACTGCATGTAATGAAGTAACTACCGTAATTCTGCCCGGCCGGGCTTGGACCGACAGAGGCGCACGCAAACACCTGAAGGGTACGGTAGGTCATATGTAACGCACTGCAATCAATAGAGCTACGTACATAAGTACAACAATTGTACTCATGAGCACTGCAGACGATATTCGATCTACGAACACTGAGAGAACAATGCGCAGTAATTCGTACGTAGTCGGCACGAAAACCATGAACCGACTGAAGAGACTGAAGCCCTCCTTCTTGCCACCCTTGCCGGCCTTATAGACGGAAGGGTGTAGCTCCTGGTGGAAGATTTGCAGCGCCCTGTAACGTGCGAACTCTCATCCAATTGCGCAATGTAATCCAATAGGCAATTCCCTTCACCCACTCGTAGGTGGAGGCGTCGATGTCCACCATGTGCTCCCTGAAGCGCCGCATAACATTGACAAACGAGTAGACATCCAAATATGAAACTTCAAACCGCCTCCCTACAGTGTGAATGGGGCGATCCTGCCGATGGGCGTCTTGGCGCTGTAGTCCTCGAACTCGACGCCCACCCGACGGACGTCCAAGTAGCGCAACAGCGCTCCGAACGCGCGGATCTAAAAAAAAAACCAAACTTCTGCTGCAGTGTGACGTGATTGGCGCAACTCAAGAATATCAAAACCTAACGATCTGTCAACTACGTACATAAATGCATACGTATTTGCGCACCATGGATGCGCAGTCGAAGTTCAGTTGGAAGGACATCATGAGCTTGTTCTCGTTCGAGTTCTGCTCCTCGCTCTCCAGCAACTCCGACAGTTGTCGCTTCGCCTCCTTGTAGTCTGCAGGTGATGGGAGGAAAGCACATGCTCGTGTGAAAGATCGACTGAACGACCACGCTGTCGGGTAGACCGATTCAGGGAATATTGAGACAATACGAAGTGGTTGATTGATTTGTCTTCTACTACTACTTGATAAACGGATCAACTCCTCAACGCTCCCTGGTGGCCTCACCAAAGGCTTTGGCGGGCATCATGTGCAGAATGGCCTTGGACGGCTCCTCCTCCTCCTCTTCGTCCCCATTTCCCTTGTCTCCACTTTCTCCTCCATCGGCGGCGGTGGCACCCTCTCTCCTCTCCTTGTCATAGTCGATGACGACGGCGCTCTTCTTCTCCACGACCACCACGGCCGAGGGCGACGACGACGATGACGAAGTGACAACTCCACTGCTGGTGTGCTTCTGTGCGCCGCTTTCCGTGGACCGATCGGTGGATGTGGTGGTGGTCACTCCACTGAGCACGTCGCCGGCGGCGCCCAGCGGCTCCTCGCTCACGACGTCGGGCAGGGAGCTGCCGTCGAACAGACCTGGGATGGCGTGCGTCATAGGGCAAATGGCAATACTGTAGTACGTGCCAATTGAGAGTGAGCGACTTCAACGCTTTGTCCAGTGACATGTTTGTCTGGTGGTGGTTGGGCCCTACCGTAACCCGTACCCGCCCACCCACCTTTCTACTACATACGTGCGTCATCTATTCAAGACAAAGCAACTCATTACCGCAAGCAAAACGCCACGAAAACAGAAGCCACACACCAACTCTGGCACTTACAGAGCTCCATTAGGCAGTTCGACAGGGCCTCCTCGCAGCGCGCTGACGCAATCACCACGGTGGGCTCCACTTGCGCAATCACTGCAATCACACGACATCGAAGCGGGATGAAACCCCGCAGATGCCGACGGAAGCAGGAACAATGAGCTGCGCGGGCGCCACTCACGGGACTGGACCATTCTCAAGTCCTGCGCGTCCTCGGCCACGTCGTGAAGAATGGACACCGACTCTGTTCGCTGGTCGTAGACGGCCGCGCCCAGGCTGCCCGACGCCAAGAACAACGACAGGAACACCTGCGTTGCGCGAGTTGTTTGTTGTGGTGCGTAATGGAAGGCGATTCATGTGGGACGAAAAACTGACCGCCCAAAGATGTGAGTGTCTGCATGTGTACATACGTTTGCAGTGCAGCGAAACAACCTGCTCGGAACGCTCGTTGTCAGGACTGGCCGCTTCCTCTTCGTCTTCGTCCAGGGTGGGCAAGGCGTTTGGAGCGTTGTTGTTTCCACACTGACCGTCTTCTGCCAAAACATCCATCGCCTAAAACTACTATTATCGTTTATTCACGCGTGTTTGTTGCATTTGTTGCAGTTCCATCCAAGAGTACCAAGACCTATTAGACTACACATACTATGTACAGGTCTCGAAATCAGCCAGTTACAATACATGATTACAGAGTAATGGTTTATTCTCCGTCACATGGTAAAATTAGACACGACTGAGATGAAACAACGTGCTTACATGTATGTACATGTGCAGGTTTATGATTCGCTTTGTGGACTAGAAATGCAATCCATTCTGATCACGTTCCTCAAGCGAAAACCGACAATGCTAGGTGCTAGCGTCTCCCAACTATGTACGTAACCTCTACCATCCGTGGCTGTTGAGTGGACCGCTAGACTGATAAAACGTCCTATTCTATTCCGGACGATGAGTCATGTTTGTTCAAGGCCTATTGCGCAGTGCAACTTGCGGCAAGCCCTTCCTTCCACTTCAATACTCTATGTTGGTTGTGTATGGAAGACGCCGCTTTCACTTGACTCGACTTATGTCAGCAAGCAGGCGCTACTATCACCGACACTGCATAGTTTTGAAGCGCGCAGCTTTGGACCACCGTTGCAGTGCGGCTGCAGCTGTTTGAGTTGTTTGCGAAACGATCGTTTCGCTGGCCGCCTAGATCGGCAGTTAGCCGGGAAGAGTGACGAATTGGGGTGCCAGAGCGGTGGTGTGTCAGCAGTGGAGCCACGGGGCTGAGCAAGCAAATGGCGAGCAAACAAAGAACTACGGCTAGCTTGCCGTTTTGTTGCTTGTGCTTGCCAGCTCCGCTCAATTCCGCTGCGTCAAAGGCAAGGGTGGGTTGACGGCGGGAAAGCCAAACGAGAGTCGGCCGCAACCATTGTTCCGACGAGAAACGACAGAGCCCAGCCACGACAAAGTTCACTGCCATTACTGCTGCACACACGCGTCGAGAAAGGGGTGCGCAGCCACTCGACGCGTTGCCGACGACAGACTGATTCACCGCCGCTGGCTGTTGGTTAGGCGGCGTAACCGCAGAGCGGCTGAGCGAACGAGAGGGGAGAGAGAACCAGCCGCTTTTCCGACACGTAAGCTGGTTCTTCGTTCGTCCCGTCTCTCTCCCTAGACTCGCGAACGAGTCTCCTCCTCTCTAGTCCCATCGATTCACCAGGGGTCCCCCCTCCCCCTTACGCAGAACGCGTAGGCGAGGCGAACCGAGCAACAGCAACACGATTCCGATTCGGCTCAGTTGGCACACCACCACTTAGCAAACCCCATGTGTTAACTGTTGAGAGTGCAACCGCGTTAATGTCAAGAAGTGTCTACTCTGCACCATGGCCTGATCCAGGAATGGACCGCTCTTAACTAGTGCGTGAGACTTCGCTGCATTTCGGCGTCCGTCTGTTGATGAGCCTAATCAAGGACAGAATTGAGGAGCTATTTCTGGTTTCACTCTACGATGTATCGTTTCAGACGCGCAGACGTCACTTCATCAAACTCTAGGGCTTTTAGGATAAGGCTGCCTAGTGCCTTGTGCTCGTGACAGGAGAAGGCGATAGGGGATAGGGGAGGGAGTCGCATTGCGGAAAGCAACGCACGCTCGGAATGACGAGTTCCCAAGAGAGGAGGTAGTGCGAGGAAAGTGTACGCTTGAAGCTGCGCCTTGTGCATAGAAGGATGTATGTAAGGCGGTGGCTGGCGGTTATGTATGCTTCTCTCCCTTGGCGAGATGCGAGATGGCTCTCGCCATCGGCCAAGGCGTAATCCTTCCATTCGAGCTCCCTCTCCACGCCCGTCTTCAGTTCCCCGTCTCTTCTCCTACGTCCCTCTATCCCCTCCCTCTTTCACTTTTTGCGCCTTGGCCCTGAGTCGCGTCATGGCTTTCTCTGCGAGACTGACTGCCTGGGTGTTCGGTTCTTCGGCGCCCCATAGGTGTCGCTCAACCGTGGTGACTTACTGCTGCTCTGTTCGTTTGGCGTTTCTGTTAACATTGGTGTATTTTGGAGGCGCCAAACCCGCAGAGACGCGTCTCTCAACTCAACGGCCTCTTTCACCCCCTTCCTTCCGAGAAGTGGCTCTGTCTCAACCAACCTGCCAATGCCTCGGCGTATTGTTACACTCGCGATAGCGCCGCGCTCTCAACTGTGTCAAGACTGCCCTCTGTCGTGTTGCCAAAGTCTGCCGCGCTCTGTTCGCGGCGATTCCCCGCGCGTTGGGAGTATTCTTTCTCAGGCGGCGGTAACCAGCCCCTCCTTTAACTACGCGCGCACAAGTTAGAACGTTTCCTATCTCGTGCCGTGACTAATTCAACGTCTAGTGAATGCAGTGCCAGTCAGCTGAGATGACAAGGGAAGAAAGCTAGCAGCGTTCACGTGCACGCAACGGACGATTGCTGCACTGATGTTTCGACTCTTATTGTAGTGATAACGCACATCGGCTGATAAGTTCATACTGACACGAAGGCGTAACGACCCTAAGGGTCATTTGCCTAAACTTTCTAACCCACAGACGACTTCTTCTCCAAGTCCATGGAAGATGTCTCCCACCCTGCCCTAACTACTCCCTTGTGTGTGTTTGTGTGGCAACCATACTCATTCATGAAGCAAAGGCCTGAACGGCTTACCTATTATTAGTCTTGTCCTGCGAGAACTAGCTTCAGCGCTGCTAAATAGTATTCCGTGAGAAACGTAGACGCTGTTGAACTCCATGAAGGTCAACACGCGAAGTACTCTAATTAGTTGTCAGCTAAAGTTGTACCATGGCTATGCGTATTTGCCACTGGGAGCACATGTTGTTTTCCCACAATGCATGGCTGTTTCCATGCGCCGCCCACGCTGATGCTAGCGAGGAAGACAACCAGTTCCCGCTACTTTAATCGCAGAACCGCACGCAGCCGCCATTCATCCAAGTTTAGTTCTGTTGCGGCGCGTGGTGCTGCTGCTCGCTCCTGCACTTGCAAGACCCACCCGAAACCTGACGTAACCAGATGGGCGGCGCTCTCGGCAACCAAAAACTCGTTTTCGCGAAAAACAATCCCTCCGAACGAACGGCTAGGCAACAACTGTCGCGTACTACTCCTTCGCTCGCCAGCGAGAGGGTGGCTGCGGTTGCTCGCCCTTGTGACTAATCTCCCTCTCTCCCTCTCCACCCATTCATTCTTCCAAAACGGGCGCGAGCGAGAGCTGAATCATTGGTCTTCGTCTCCTTTCAGGTTTTAGCCAAACAAACGATGAGCTCATCACTGGCGGCCAAGGCCAAAGCGGCCGCCTGACGGAGCCGTCGAGTGGAAGGAAGACACCGCTGCGCTGCCTGCCGTCGCGTCCACTTGGCCCCCTTCCCGCTTTGATCCGGACCGACCCAAGAGCCAACGGCCGACAAGAGCCGAATTTTTAACCCTCCTGCACAGTCATCAGCTCAAAAGCAACAACAGCACAGAGAAGCGCGAGAAAAGATGTCCTCGACGGCTGAGTCAGCGTCGACGGCGCCAGCGGCTGCGAACAATAAACTCGAAGGCGGCGGCGCGCCCCACTCCGTACTCGTGCCCACTGCCAGCACCAGAAGTTCCTCACAGGGCGCCACACTGCCCGTGCCAGTGCCCGCGATCGTCGCCAACTCGCCACACCTCAGCCTGGGCCACCAGCAGACGCTCAGCAGGCCCATGCACCCCCGCAAGGCGACCGTGGCGCCCACCCGACGACCACAATCCCTCTTGACTACCAGCACCGCACCCAGTCACTCCCACAGCGGCCCCACCGACCTCTCCGTCACTCCCAGTAGCATCAAGGAGCTAAAGAAGTCTCTGACACTCGACTTTGCCGCGGCAGAGAGCGTCAAGAAGTCCCTGCTTCAGACTCCAGAAGTCATTCGCTTTCTGCAGCTTACCAGTCCCGATAGGGACAAGCTCGTCAATCCAGGCGAGTCGCCAGAATTCGAAAGTTCACTAGCGTTGCAAAGTGACTTACCACACGAAAGCAAGGCAGGCGGGGGGGGGGAGGACCCCCCACCACCCCCCCAAAAAACAAAAAAAAAAAAAAACCCCCCCCCCCCCCCCACCCCCACCCCCCCCGCTTGGCAGGTGCCACCCAGCCCAGAGCCCAATTTGCTTCTCCAGTTGGCTTATGCCGCGCCCAAAATTTCCACTTTTGTTTGCAAATTCCAGGTTTTAAACAATTATTTCCCTACTTTCGTTCCGTTGTTCGCTTGCAACGAAAACCGATGTTAACTTGTTTAGTTTGCAGTTGCCTACCGTAGCGGCTGCAATTCAAATCTCAAATTTAATGTTTACAGTATGCTTGTAACGAACGAAAGTTACGGTTGGTAACAAATTTCAAAATACGTGAGACAGGGTGGGGATGTAAGAGCGACAATTTGAGCGATTCGTTTACAGGCAGGTTGACTGAACCAGAATCTTCCTTTCATTCAATCAAATTTGCCAATCGTCGCTCGTTACAAGCATACTGTAACGATTTCATTTCTTTCACTTTAAATGGATGTTTGGATTTCATTTCTTTCATTTCAAATGAGTGTTATACAGTAGCGGCGCACTCGCGCGCCATTGTCATAAGCAGATATGGAAATTTTACCGTAATTCAAAATGTCAAATATTCGCGTTGAAATTCTAATTTCAGGAGTGACAGTTGTGAGCACTCCGACACCGACGCAGATCCTGTTCCCCAAGGAGGTGACTAGTCCCCAGCGCCAGTACGCTCAGGGCTTCATTGGTAAGCAAGCGGCGGCGCCCTGATTTCTTCTTCTCGATTTGAAACCGCGCGCGCGGGCGTCAGTTTGACAAGATCGGCGCGCGCGCGTGCATTCGGATCGCGAAGCGGCCTGGCCTGTCTCTGTCCCCTGAGCTGACAAAGCCTTCGCAGTCGTTGAAAGAACGCAGCGAGCGGCCATCTGCTCGAGGAGAGTGAGAGACAGAGAGAGAGAAAGGAGGAAGAACGTAACACGAGCGACGAGGCGCATTACTCACCATCCGGCCTCTCTGGTGTCGAAACACCTACACTGTACGGACACCAACAACAATATCGTCGTTCTTCGCCGTTCGCCGTTCCATAAGTGGCTGGTTCCCTCCGGCTTTGTTGCCTTCCGCTAACGGCCCGCGAGTGTAAACATTGCGAGGCCAACAACTTTTGGGAATCACAACAAATCGAATAGTAAGCGCGCTGTCGAAAAAACTTAGCCGGAGCGCCGTTCGCCTACCCCTGTTTATGTGAAGCTCTGTAGGATGTGTTCCGCCATGCAAATCGCAGATGTTAGTCAGCGCATTCGCCCTAGACGAGCCCTACCCTAGGTAGGTATGTACGTGGAGGGCGTTTTGTTTTGCTTGGGCGAAATTTCGGGCTGTTTGCAAACAGGCGCTACTACGTACAGTATGTAGAATTACAGATACACTACAGGTATGTACGTCGCGCTGGTGTGAGCAGGCGTCTCAATGGTCTTGTAATTCGTGTGTAGTTATGCACTTGCCGTTCTGTACTCCGGTGAATGTTTTGTGACATGCAAAGCGCGCATATATACTGTAAATACTCCAATAAGCCCTCCTCTACAACTCGGCCTTCGACAGTCTGTCGTGGAAGTTGGGGAAGGAGGGGGGGGGGGGGGCTTTTTGGCGTATTTACGGTATGTGCTGATGACAGCCGACGGAGTACACTACACATATGCATTGTGCAGTGTTCGTGTGTTAGTTGTTTGTTTGTTTCGTCAAACCAGTCGTCTTGTCGTCTTGACTCTTAATTAATGCCTAAGTGTGCAGTACGCTTTTGTGGCTTGTACGCGGCGTCCGCTGAAAAGCCCGGCGTGTATATTCGCAAAGAATTCTCGTCTCCCTTTTCAGACGCTCTCAACAGCATTTACCAGCTGAACGGCTTCGTGCCATCCACGACCAACTTGCTGAGTCCCGCCTTGACGCCGACGAAGCCGCTGGCGGTGCCCGGCCAGCCTACCGTATCCAGGGACGCGTCGAGCTCCAGTTCAAGTAGCGGTGGAGGAGGAGCCAAAGTCGTCTTGGTGCAGAGTCCGACGCAGGCGACGGCCACGGCGCCCATCCAAGTGGTCTCCTCCGTCATCATGTCCATGCAGAACGGACTGCAGAATCTGGACGACGGTTTCAACGGGGTCAATCTGGGCGGCGCCCTCTTGCCGCCCAGATTACCGCCGCCTCAGGGCAATCATCAGCAACCCCTGCGGGCCATGGAGCCTCTCGTGGCTCACCAGAACCATTTGGGAGGCGCCATGCCGGGATTGCTGGCACTGGGAATGAATGGCGCCATGACCTCGCTGGGAATGAAGCGTGAGCCTTTCGCTCAGTCGGTGGCCAGCTCTGCGTCCATGTACTCTCCCTACGGGGGCCTCTCGAACCCCAGCAACTTCAACATGCCCCTCCCTCTGGTCTCCGCCGGACCCTCGTCGTCGTCGTCCGCGCCACTGGCGCCCCCTCCGTCGTCGTCGTGCGCAGCGGGGCCGCTGTCCAACGCCAGCGTCCAGCAGACGAGCCGGCCCGAGAGCAACTGCTCCACCTCGTCCTCCCTGGCGTCAGGGTCGGCCTCGACCTCAGCCTTGAACCTGCCCTCTGGGGACCAGGATCGCATGAAGCTGGAGAGGAAACGGGCGCGCAACCGCGAGGCGGCCACCAAGTGTCGCAAGCGGAAGTTGGAAAGGATCGATCAACTCCAGGGGGAGGTGGACGAGCAGAAGAGAAGACGGGACACCTTCGACGAGGAGAAGCGCCGTCTGGAGGAGGAGCTGGAGGACCTGAGACGCAGAGTGGACCTGCACAAGGCGCAGGGATGCGCCATGGGCGCCGGCAATACCGCTAGCAGTAGCAGCAGCAGCAGTTGAAGCGTTCTTTGCAGCAGGCTGCCGGGAGTTGCTTGTGTGAGCCAAATTTCACCTTCTCGTTAGAATTTGACTCACACTTCGTCGTCTGGAAGTTGCTGTGAGAAATCTAGAAGGTAACGGTATGACACCTACACATCCATCCTGCCAAAAGGACTTGGCGACGACTTGTCAACGTGTCACCGGTTCATCTTTGTCGTGTCTCTGTCACCGTCTGTTTGTACCCGGTGGGATTTTTTGTTACCATTTTTTCGCCGCGCCTCAGCGCGGCGAGGTGTATATATACGGATGACAATGTGTGTCTGTCTGTCTGTGTGTGTTTCCGTCGCACCGAAGTAAAACATATGGCATATGTGGTCAAGTAGAGTCGAGGTCGCTGAGTACGGATCCGATGTCCGTTTCTGTTGCTAATTTCGCATTTTCGAGATATTCGCAATTAAAATTCGAAAATGTCGAAAATCGACTTTTTCGTCTGATGCGCTAGCCGCGAACTTTCTTCAGAAATGGAAGGAGCATGGACCGCGGATAATTTGTAACACAAAAGAAATTTTTGCAAATGTGGAATTTAACAGAAATACGCGATTATTTGTCAAAATTGCATAAATTGACTGAAATACAACGTTATTTATTGACGATTGTGAATGCAGAAATGGAAAGGTCGTATGCCAATAAGAATTTGTGACATAGCTTTACAGTTGTAATATATTGCAATTTCGAGATATTTAGAATTAAAATTTAAAAATTTCAAATTCGACATTTTCGTCTGATGGGTTAGCGGCAAAATTTCTTCAGAAATGGAAAGGGCAAAGACAACTTATAATTTGTAGCGCAAAAGAAAATTTTTGCAAATGTGAATTTATTAGAAATACGCGATTATTTGTCAAAATTCATTAAAATGACAAAAATAGAATGTCATTTATTGACGAATTTGAACGCAGAAATGGTAAGGCTGCATGCCAATAATAATTTGTGACATAGTTTTACACTTTCAATAAAGTGCAATTTTGAGATATTTAGAATTAAAATAAAAAATCCAAAATGGACATCTTTGTCTAATGACCAAAACAGCAGTTTGGTGATGAATGTGTACGCGGAATTAGAAGTGCCGTACGCCAAGCCAAAAGGAATTCGCTATGACGAACAACTGCGCCAAACTTTGGCAAGTTTTTTTGTTCGATGTGACGTTTTCACACAGGTAGGAAACATCAGATAAACGGCGTCGTATCATGCCGATAACATATAGCGAACGCGGCGATATCACTGAGCTTCAGATCAGCTGTACAGACAACCGTATCGTGGGGATAGCTGCACTTGGCATTAAGGTACACATTCTCAAGGCACTTTCTTCAGATGCGGCTAATGATGTGTACAAAGTTCACCATACTGTTCACCAAAATTTGACAGACACAAAGTATAGGTTGAACTTTTTACACACGCAGCTTGTTGTTTGATCGCTTCTACCGGTATTTCGATAGGTACCTCCAAACAGTTTGGTGTACTTGTTGTTTTGTCGCTCGTTTTCTTAGTGCCGTAACCCCATTTAGTCACCGACCGAAACCAGGCACCTCGTTTCTTTCCAGTGCAGTCGCCTATATAGTCCTCTATCGTCAGCTCAGAGAACCGTGTACCGACGTCTGTGTTAGGTCATTTATGTAGTTGTTGTTCCCTCCATGTTTTCGTCGTGCGCAGTGTTGTCAAATTTGTAGCACTGTGTAATCGGCAAGATGTCTGGTAGTCTTGTTGATAGTGAAAAGCAATACAGCTCTGACCGACGTGCACAACGACGAGTATCCGCATATTGTGACATTGCATGTAGGTCTTTGACGCTAGCGACACTCGATCTGACAGAATCCAACTTCCTCCAATCAGCCGCATTAAAGCAGCATGGTGTCGCATTCTGTTCCGATAGGACAGGTCTGGTAATTATTATCGAAATTGGTACGACCAGGTTTAAGATACAGTAAATCACGGACCGTAACGCACGGTAATTGCATGTTCAAATGAGACCAATGCCAAGTCAGACATGGTCTGGTCACATTGACTACTGGAAGCGCAACGCGGCGCATGGTCGTGGCGTCTAATATGTAGTCTGCGCCAACAGTTTCTACGTACCTTTGCAGTATCGTTTTCACACATAGGTACGTACTAGCCGTTCCTTCCCGTTGCAGAAGAATTCCTGAGATCTGAATATCATGGAATGTAGTCGTCAATGGCCGTAATGTCCTGTTGCATGATCTGTCCTGTTCAAGGTCTGTCCGTTGCAAGGTCTGTCCCGTTGTGAGCCAACGGCGCTGGTCGCCTCGCACGCGCGCCGCAACGTCCGCCCTGTTCATTGTCAAGGTCTGACCTGTTGCAAGATTTGCCCTGTTGAAGGGTCTGTCCTATTCCAGGGTTTGTCCTGTTGCAAGGCCTGTCCTGTTGCAAGGCCTGTCCTGTTGCAAGATCTGTCCTGTTGCAAGATCTGTCCTGTTGCAAGATCTGTCCTGTTGCAGGGTCTGTCCTGTTGCAAGATCTGTCCTGTTGCAAGATTTGCCCTGTTGTAATATCTGTCCTGTTGCAAGATCTGTCCTGTTGCAGGGTCTGTCCTGTTGCAAGATCTGTCCTGTTGCAAGGTCTGTCCTGTTGCAAGATCTGTCCTGTTGCACGATCTGTCCTGTTGCAAGATCTGTCCATTTGCAAGGACTGTCCTGTTGCAAAATCTGTCCTGTTGCAAGATCGCAAAATCTGTCCTGTTGCAAAATCTGTCCTGTTGCAAGATTTGTCCTGTTGCAAGATTTGTCCTGTTGCAAAATCTGTCCTGTTGCAAGATATGTCCTGTTGCACGATCTGTCCTGTTGCAAGATCTGTCCTGTTGCAAGGTCTGTCCTGTTGCAAAATCTGTCCTGTTGCAAAATCTGTCCTGTTGCAAGATTTGTACTGTTGCAAAATCTGTCCTGTTGCAAAATCTGTCATGTTGCAAGATTTCCCTTTAATGCAAGATTTGTCCTGTTGCATGATTTGTCCTGGTGCAAGATTTGTCCTGCTGCAAGATTTGTCCTGTTGCAAGATCTGTACTGTTGCAATTTCTGTCCTGTTGCAAAATCTGTCCTGTTGCAAGGTCTGTGCTATTGCAAGATGTGTCCTGTTGCAAAATCTGTCCTGTTGCAGAAGGTCTGGCCTGTTGCGAGCCAATGGCGCTGGTCGCCTCGCGCGAGCATCCTGTTGCAACGTCTGTACTGTTGCAACATTTGTCCTGTTGCAGAAAGTCTGTCCTGTTGCAAGCCAACAGCGTTGACTGCCTCGCGAACGCGCCGTACAAAGCGCAGCGCAAAAAAATGATAGAAAGCGGACAGATTTTCCGGTTGCAAGATCTGTCCTGTTGCAAGATTTGTCCTGTTGCAAAATCTGTCCTGTTGCAAAGGTTTGTCCTGTTGCGAGCCACCGGCGCTGGTCGCCTCGCGCGACGATCCTGTTGCAACGTCCGTACTGTTGCAGCGTCCTGTTGCAGAAAGTCTGTAATGTTGCAAGCTAATGGCGCTGACTGCCTCACGAACGCGCCGTACAAAGCGGCGCGCAAAACAAATGCTAGACAGCGGGCCGATTGTCCTGCTGCAAGATCTGTCCTGTTGCAAGCGAAATAGTCGCTGAAGCGGCTTGAATTGCCTGCGCGAGCATTGTCGTACTGTTCGGCTCTGTTGAATTGCACATTGCAAGGTTCTCTGCTGTACTGCGCACTGCCGCACTGTTCGCTTTTGCAAGGCTCTGCTACCGTGCATTGCCGTACTGTTCAGGCAAAGCCTGCGTTGAAGGCAGGCAGCAACAGGCGACGCTGGCCGTGCAGCGATTGATTCTCTGCGGCCGATCGATCAAAGCGAGCGAGCTTCTCTGCGGGACGCCGCTGGCGTCCTGCTGGCTTCCTAGCGCGTGCGTGCTGAAGCTTGGCGTGGCGAAGTGCTAGCGAGGCAAGCGCATGCTGAAGCGTCGCGTGGCGAAGTGCTAGGAAGGCAAGCGTAGTCAGACGGACGGACGGACAAAACACCTAGCTGGCATAGTAATGTAGACTAGCGCCTTTAGCCCATAGGTGATACTGTATATCTATAGCTGAACACCTATGGAAACAGAGCCATGTGTATCGACCCATGGAAATCAGCCACTGCTCACAACATGTATTAGCCTATGGTTCATGATCAATGCTCACAACAGCCCATAGGAGAATCTGATAGATCTAAAGTCATTTGACACTGCGCCTCTATCAGTGCCTGCTTTTAGAGTTGCACCAGCTCCCATGCCTCAGAATACACTGAAGCTAACACATGGAAGCTTGCATTTAGCCCACAGGAGATTTCAGATAGATCTAATTCTTCTGACACTGTGCCCCTGCCAGTGCCTGCATTTACCACTGCGCCCACTCCTGTGCCTTTGAAAGCCATTTGACACTGCGCCTCTATCAGTGCCTGCCTTTAGAGTTGCACCAGCTCCCATGCCTCAGAATACACTGAAGCTAACACATGGAAGCTTGCATTTAGCCCATAGGAGATTTCAGATAGATCTAATTCTTCTGGCACTGTGCCCCTGCCAGTGCCTGCATTTACCACTGCGCCCACTCCCGTGCCTTTGATTACACTGAACTTTGCATATAAATGTTTGTGTTTAGCCCATAAGAGGATTCGGATAGATCGAAAGTCTCTTGACACTGCGCTCTTGCCAGTGCCTGCATTTATCATCGAACCTGTTCCCATGCCTCTGAATACACTGAAGCTAACACATGGATGCTTGTGTTTAGCCCTTAGGAGATTTCAGATAGAGCTAATGTCTTCTGACACTGTGCCCCTGCCAGTGGCTGCATTTACCTTTGCACCTGTTCCCGTGCCTCCAAATACCTGTAGGAGTCTCACAGCGACAGCTCTGGAGTGAATGGTGACACGACAGTGCGACATTTCCACGAAAATGACCAGTATGCACTCTTTAGTGCTCAGAATGTACTGTGCAGTCGACATTTTCGTGAATTTTGTGGAATTTAGTAAATTGCAAAAGTTTTGAAATAGGAGGGGATTCCTTCCAGCCCACGACGGTCAGTTTAAGCTATAGATCTCCAGGATCCGTCAACTGTGTCAAGAGAAAATGGCCGGACAAACAGACAAACAGACAAACAAACACACTCTATGCCGCTTAGTATATAGGACTAGTGCCTTTAGCCCGTAGGAGAATGTCTATGGTCAATAGCACATGGGCAATCTGCAGAGCATGAAGGATACAATACAATCACCAAATTCAGTGCAGTGCAGGACATTAAACTTAGATCTCAAGTCATTTGACACTGTGCCCCTGCCAGGGTGTACATTAAGGATCACACCGATTCCTGTGCCTGCAAGTACACAATCGACACGTCAGCTTAGCCAGTAGACAGTTGGGTTTAGCCCATAGGACATTTCAGAAAGATCTCAAGTCATTCAACCTGTGCCCCTGCCAGTGCCTACGTTTGAGGATTGCACCAGCTCCCATGCGTGTAAATACACAATTGACACCTGAGGTTAGCCTGTAGACGTTTGGGTATAGCCAATTGACATTTCAAATAGATCTCAAGCCATTTGAATATAGATTCAGAATAGTTTGATGTTGTGGCCTTGCCAGTGCATGGAGTGCCTGCGAATACACTTTGGAGTCTCACATCCCTCACAACGATTTAAAGTTGATGTTTTGCGTGTTGGCATACAGTGCGCGCGTCATTGCTGCTGTGGCTGCCGTTTGAATCAGCATGGTTTAGCAGAATTGTGCACCTCACAATTGAAATTGTTGAAATTTTGTGGAATTAAGGCATCGACCAAAGTCGAGACCCCAAAATGGCATCCTTCCAGTCCATGACGGTCAGTTTAAGCTATGGATCACCAGGATCCATCGCCCGAGTCGCGAGAAGATCGCAGGACAAACAGACAAACAAACAGACTCTATGCCGCTTAGTATATAGGATGTCTACGTGTACACACAGCTTCCGCTGAGTACGGGTACATATTTACGATGACACAAGATTATACAAGTTCAAAGCTTGTTGTGGAGCTAAGTGCTCTCCGCAACTGCATAAACCCTGTAGAGCAGAGGGCAGACGCAAATATTAAATCACAAATTTATTTTATGTAATGCAATACTGAATTTTAAGTTTCTAATAATTTGCTGAGGAATTCACGTGACAGTCTAATGATGACAGCACAGCACGCTGTGATCGGAGATATTGTGTCTACTTTCAGGTTTTCGAAACAGCAATTAAGTACCCAAACCAATTTGACCATAACTCTTGAATGCGGTTGAAATTTCTTAATGCGCAATGGTTGAAGCTGTAAATCGATATGATTGGAGTTGACGGGTGCCCTGTTCCTTGTCAGATGTTCAGCAGTGTTGTATTGTAGCAGGTGAGAGGGAGAGTAAGTAACACGGCTCTCGGCTGTTGTCTGAGCTGTCTCATTCCATCAGTTCGACGCGAGGCTAGAAACCGAAGGGGGAAGGGGAGCGTGCGAAACGACGCTTATTCAAGCCGCTTCTGCTCTGCTCTGACGACTCTGACTCAGGGGGCGCCCGCAGAGTTCGAGAACCCAATTACACAATTTCATGACCACGGCTGTTTTTGGCGCCGACGTCCCGCGCAGCGGAGATGGGGAATTCTGGGCGCCAAAATAAAAAGCCGACAGAGAGGGGCGGCGCTATCGATTTTCCCCTCTTCTCCTTCGGTCGTGTCTCTTTCGCCCCCAGTCCAGCGGCCTCCCTTTCTCGCTTTTCACGACATATAGAGTGGTTGTGTGGTGTGCGCGCCCGCCGGTCCCGCCCTAGAGAGCGAGCGCACTGCAGCAGCCTCGTTGCTATGCGGGCGCACGCACGCACGGATACATATACATAGAGGCGCGTTTCCGGAGAAAAGCCATTCCTGGGTCAGCGCCGTTTGGTCCATGGGAGAGCTAACTGGCTGCACTGGCTGTGATGCTGACTGACTGACGGGACGGACCGCCGTCTGGAAGCAATGAGTTGTCCCGGCTCGCTCCACGCGCCTTTTCATTCCCCGTCGCTTCGCCAGACATCGTATATTTCCCCTTATCGGCCGTCTCCAAAACGGTAGCAGCTTGCGATGGTCCTGCGACGCTGGCACTTCTCTTCCAGAGCGCCTGTGCTCTATGTTCGCACAAAGAGTAATTGAATGAAATGTCGGCCGTCCTTCCTATCGCGGTTTCTCGGCTTTTTAGGCAAGGGCCACGCATCGACTGAGTGTTTCGCTGCCTACTGGGTTGTCGAAACGAATTACACATCAGGTTGTTTTCTAGGTGCTCTGCCATAGGCCAAAATCCAAAGGGTATATACCTAACATACACAAGCTATGTAGCACTTCTAGCAGCCATAGAGTTGTACTAGCGTGGTTTCCCGTTGCAGAAGAATTTGTGTCATGTGATTAGCACGGTATTTGTATCGTCTGCCAATGTGCTTGTTCAAGGCACTGCTGGGGTACCTCAATGCAACGGTCAGTTCGGCGAAATAGTCGCTCAAGCGGCTAGAATTGCCTGCGTGAGCATTGCCGTGCTGTCCATCATCAGCATTCGTATCGTATGGCAGTGCGCTTGTGCAAGGCTCTGCTGGGGTACATCGTTCCAATGGTAGTTTGGCGAAGTAGTCCCTCAAACAGCTAGAATTGCCTGCGCGAGCATTGCTGTACTGTTCATCACCAGCATTCGTATCGTCTGCCTATGTACTTCTTCACGGCCAATGCGTAGTTTAGCATGAAAGGGCACGTCGAGAGCTTTCACCTGACATGTCGATTCGGATTACCACTCTACGACGTAAAGCGGGCCGATTGTCCTGTTGCTGTTGCAGAGCGGGCCGATTGTCCTGTTGCAAGATCTGTCCTGTTGCAAGGTCTGTTCTGTCGAAAGATCTGTCCTGTTGAAAGATCTATCCTGTTGCAAGATTTGTCCTGTTGCAAGATCTGTCCTGTTGCAAGATTTGTCCTGTTGCAAAATCTGTCCTGTTGCAAGGTCTGTCCTGTTGCAAAATCTGTCCTGTTGCAAAATCTGTCCTGTTGCAAAGTCGGTCCTGTTGCAAAATCTGTCCTGTTGCAAGATCTGTCCTGTTGCAGAAGGTCTGTCCTGTTGCGAGCCAATGGCGCTCGTCTCCTCGCGCGACCATCCTGTTGCAACGTCTGTACTGTTGCAACATTTGTCCTGTGCTGGTCGCCTCGCGCAACGTCTGTACTGTTGCAACATTTGTCCTGTGCTGGTCGCCTCGCCCGACGATCCTGTTGCAACGTCTGTACTGTTGCAACATTTGTCCTGTTGCAGAAAGTCTGTCCTGTTGCAAGCCAACATCACGGACTGCCTGGCGAACGCGCCGTACAAAGCGGCGCGCAAAAGAAATGCTAGAGAGCGGGCCGATTGTCCTGTTGCAAGATCTGTCCTGTTGCAAGCGAAATAGTCGCTGAAGCGGCTAGAATTGCCTGCGCGAGCGTTGTCGTACTATTCGGCTCTGTTGCAATTGCGCATTGCTAGCCTCTCTGTTGTACCGCGCACTGCCGCACCGTTCGCCTTTGCAAGACTGTGCTACAGTGCATTGCCGTACTGTTCAGGCAGTGCCTGCGTTGAACGCAGGCAGCAACAGGCGGCGCTGGCCGCGCAGCGATTGATTGCCGCCGCTGGCGTCCCGCTGGCGTCTAGGCGCGCGCGTGCTGAAGCTTCGCGTGGCGAAGTGCTAGCGAGGCAAGCGCATGCTGAAGCGTCGCGTGGCGAAGTGCTAGGGAGGCAAGCGTACTCGGACGGACGGACAGACAAAACACCTAGCTGGCATAGTAATGTAGACTAGTGCCTTTAGCCCGTAGGTGATACTGTAGGCCCAAGACTGTCGATGATCGCCTGACTCAGCTGCAATTGGTCGCCAGCCACCAGCCACTGTATAGGTTCACTGCTGTAGAGCCTAAACCTACCATTCTGCAAGCAACCAATTGCAAGACACCAGCGAAAACCAATAGGTGTTTCTGTAGTATTTGTGACTTCTGGTCTCAAGCCTATAGCGCAAGACGGATCACCAGCCACCACTGTTGTGCAGTTCGAAGAGCCATCGATCGTCTGTGGTTGATGACAAACAACTCTTCTGTGCTACATATCACTCGATTCTCAAGTGCTCACTCAAGCCGACTAAGCATAATAGATCATCGGCCACCACTGTTCTGAAGTCAGTACAGTCAATGACGGTGAGCTTGAGTTATAAATCTCCAGGATCAATCTCTTTTGTCATAAGAAATTGGCCATTCAATCCTTAGTTTTTGCTATCCTTGCGTCGCGCGTGCCGAGCGTCTTTTAGTAACAGGGCGACAGCTACAATCGCGTCATTGCTGCCGTGGCCGCCATTTGAATGCCTAGTGCTAATTGCGTCGCGCGTGCCGAGCGTCTTTTAGTAACAGGGCGACAGCTACAATCGCGTCATTGCCGCCGTGGCCGCCATTTGAATGCCTAGTGCTAATTGCGTCGCGCGTGCCGAGCGTCTTTTAGTAACAGGGCGACAGCTACAATCGCGTGATTGCCGCCGTGGCCGCCATTTGAATGCCTAGTGCTAAGCGGACAGATGCCGAACAGACAGACATCGTTAGCCGCTTAGTATATAGATGCTCGTCGGTATGAAATCTCACCAGAATATGTACAAAATGTGTAGTGCGCGGATGTGCACTTCACCGCTACCTTTCCTAATGTCACTTACATTGGCCGGCAGTGTCCCCACTTTACTTCACATTCCATTTCGCGCGCTTTCGTTTTACCGCTGGAAATCCAGTTTTGTGCACTAGAGCAAAGTTTGGAGAACTATTGTCATTGACTTTGGAGGGACCAATTTGCCGTAGTGCCAAGAGAAACATTTCCAGCCTTCTTCACACATTTCGCCGGCATTTCTGCGCCGAATCCACTGTGAAGTAGATCCCAGTTTCTATCCTCTAGGGTAGCACCCAACAGAAGTCGTCAAACTCAAAGAATTACATATAGCGGTCGACCAGAATGACGGACATGGAGCGGGAGTTGCGCGAGCGCTGGCAGGACCTGACCAGCTTCATGACGTCTGACGTGCGCGACAAGTGGTGGTCGCACATCGTGGAGGCCTACGCGCAGGCCCACCGCCACTACCACAACATGCGTCACCTGTACCAACTGTTCCAGTTCTACGACGCCTACAAGGACCAGCTCAAGGACCGCTACGCCTGCGCCTTCGCCATCTTCTTCCATGAGTGAGAGTGTGAAGTGGAGTGTTGTGGGGGGATGACTGAATACAAGGTGTCCACATTGTAAATTTGAATAGCTCGAGCAGACAACGAAGCTTTCGACGCCGTTTGATACATTAGCTCTATGGCACTTGCACACGAAAACTGGTATGGTTTTCTGCCTCGAATGCAACATACCGCGTCCAAACATTCGTTGTCAGTCTCGAGTTATTCAAATTAGAAGTGTGTAGGGTAATCTGTGGACACCTTGTAGAGCAAAAGCGAAGTCTGACCCTTTGCAGCATCGTCTACGACCCAAAGAGCGGCGGCGAGAACGAGTCGTCGAGCGCCGAGGAGTTCAAGCGCTTCAGCCAGGAGACCACTCTGGACTCCGTCAGCTACGTGGTGGAGCTGATCGCCGCCACCACCTCCCACTGCACGGAGGCGCACTCCACCCCAGATGCGTATGGAGCGGAGGACGTCCACTACATGCTCGACTTCGACATGGCCATTCTCGGATCGGACGCCCAAGGTGAGGGCGCAATTGACGGGACGGAAGCTGACTACCAGTTGATCGTGGATTCGTGCGGCCCACTTCACTGAACATTAGTTGTTTGTGTACGTTGAACACAGTTTGCGAAGATGAGTGACAGCTACATATTGCTTCAGAGTACGACGCATACGCGGACCAGATTCGCAAGGAGTACTGTCATTTGGACGACAAGGCATACGTCGACCAAAGATCTAAGGTACTATGACGTTAGCCCCCCTTCCCCCCCCCCCCCCCTCCCCCTCCTTCAATTGCCAGTTTCGTCATCAGCAACATCACTCTGTCATTTTCAGGTGCTCGGCCTGTTTCTACAAATCCCCAACATTTTCGCCACGCGGGAGTTTCGCGACAATTACGAGCAGAAGGCGCGGGACAACATTCAGAGGGAAATCGAGTCATTGGCCAAAGCCTCGAGTTAGCCTGTTCACATAGCTTGGTATAGCACTGGTGGGTATTGCAATGCTGCCATTCGAAACTCAAAGACGATAGTGCGCGATTTTGTTGTTCTGTCGCTTTATGCGCTTGTTGTTGTCACCGTTCGCCATCGTTGTTCTGAGTATGCAGGGGTGATAGTATAATCGTTTTAGTCTCCTGGTTCGATCCTGAGGAAATCATCAACGAGAACTTGCGACTCGAACGAAAAAAATGTACATACCTACATACAAGCGATTACCGTAGTCAGATGAAACAGAAGCACTAATTTCTTACGTTGCAGAGTTGGCATCATAAACCATTCTTTGCCACTACAGTAGTAGTTCTCTATTGTTGTGTTTCGTGGATCGGTTGGAATTTTAGATATCGACTCGTAGACGCCGACGTTGACGTTTGTTATTCAGAAATTTGAGTTTTGACGATAGATATCAAGTGTGAAATTTCTAAGTTGCCATGTCGACGCGCGTCTATGTGGGTCGTCTGTCGAGGCGCGCCACCGAGCGCGACTTGGAGAACTTCTTCCGCGGCTACGGGCGAATCGAAGATGTCAGCGTTTCATTTGCAATTCAAACAAGCGATGACATAACATAACATAATGAATTCTCGTTGTCTGCTCAGGTGATTCTGAAGAACGGCTACGGGTTCGTGGACTTCGCCAGCTACCGCGACGCCGACGACGCCGTGCACGACCTCAACGGACAGGACTTGATGGGAGACAGGTGATTGTGGGGTGCGCACGCGTAAAGGACACCTGAAGCTGTGAACTGTATGTTTTGTGTACAGTATGTGTTGTGTTAGTAACGTTAGTAGTGTAGGCGGCGGCAATATGCGTATATTTCCATGCGTGTGCCATATTCCTCAGAGTGCTGGTGGAGTTGGCCCGCGGCGCGCCCCGAGGACGCGACCTGTACGGCGGCAGTCTGGGCGGCCGATGGAGCAGCGGCTCAGGCGGCTACCGACGCGACAGCTACCGCGGACCCGCCCCTCCTCCGCCCTTGTGAGTGGGGAGAGAACTAAGCAATCGTGCATTGATTCTGATTATGATTGAAGAATGGTTGTGTTTGGCATATTGTAGCCGCCGAGGCAATCCCCCGGGCGCCAGAACCGAGCACCGAATCGTGGTCGAGAACCTGTCCTCCAGAGTGTCTTGGCAGGTGGGCAGGAAAGAGTTTTCACTTTCATTTGCTTCTGTTGCGCCATTTATTGTCAACCGGTGGTTCTAAGGTTCGCGGACGTCGCTGTATTGACTCGTAGGGCACTATTGTCTTACCGTAACGTGTAACGCTGCAAACTAACGATCACAGCAAGTCTGTGACTTCTGTCGAATAGAAAGAAAGACGGTAACAAGTGTAGAGTAGAAGAGCACATGTTGTGTTTCTCTGCAGTGACCAACCTGAGGTGGTTGTGGTGATGTGGGGGTGGCCACGCGGTCCCACCGTGGGTGGTGGAGGTCCAGGGGAGTGGTGTCCTCTGATCCACCAACCAAAGTCCAATCGATCCAACCCAACCCTCCATCCACAACACCGTCTGCTGATGGTGGTGGTGGCAGGCCGTGGTCGCGCACAGGCACACGACTTCACAGCAGCGTAGGGTCCTCCTCGTCGGGTCGGAGAAGGGCGCCTTCCCAGTGGCAGCACAACGTCAGCCGCCGCCGGCAAGCTTCCATGTCAGATGGCGCCGGAGGCTTCCAGACCCGACCGAGCAAGCAAGGCAGGGCGGTGAAAGGGGGTTCGTCAGCGCCGCAGCGGCCGCCGGCAGCCTGCGGCACCGGCGGCGGTTGTCCATGAGCGAGCACTTCATCCCGGGAACCAGGAGAGAGGCGGCTGACCGCACAGCTTGGATGTCTCCCGTCGAGGCCAGCCAGCGTCCGAGCCTCGACCAGTTGCCGACTGCCAGGTCCACGCGCTGAGAGTCGATCGACGCAGTCCAGAGGTCGCATGAGGGCGAGCCATGAGATGCCATCTTCGCCCTTCCTCTTCATCTGTGGAGGCGATGGGGTCGCCTGGTCTCTACTTCATCATCATGGCACCCTAAGGCCTCAGCCGGTCCCAAAAGTCCCACCACCAATCCCACCATCATCTGCGTGTGGCGCGAATTTCTCATTCCAGGCCGCTTCAGCTCGTCATCCGGTAGGTTTTCGCAAGTTCTATAGATTGGTGTAGTGTGTGGTCTCGCGGCGCGACTGTTTCGGATTTGCCAATGCAATTTCTGCGTTGCAGAACCGCCGATTTCGTTCCAGGACCTGAAGGACGCCTTCCGCCGAATGGGCGAAGTCACCTTCACCGACTGCCACAAGCTGAGACCCAACGAGGGGTACTGTAACCATCGCCGCCAGAATGCCGCCAACTGGGTCGTCTCCCTGAGAATACAAGCCTATCTTCAGCGTGGTGGAGTTCGCCCACCGCTCGGACATGAAGCGAGCGCTGAAGGACATGGACGGCTATGAGATGGAGGGCCGTCGCATCCGCCTGGCAGAGGAGAACCCCCGTCGCGGACGCTCCGACACCCCGCGCTCCAGGTCGCGATCGCGCTCGAGGTCGGCCGGTCGGCGCCGACGCAGCAGCAACCGGCGCAGTCGAAGGTGGGTCGGGTGCATGAGTGGACGCTACCTCTATCTATGGTTGTGCAACTCACATGCGTTGTATTGTGCGTCCAAGTACTCGTTATCGACGGCGATTTCTTGCCAGTCGCAGCAGTTCCCGATCGCGCTCGCGCAGTCGCTCGAAGGACGAGAAGAAGAAGGAGAAGCGCGAGGCCAGCGAAGACCGCGACAAGAAGGAGGACGACGACGAGGCCGGCGACAAGAAGGACAAGAGCGAGGAGAAAGGTATTGGAAGCTCGCTGGTCTGAGATACAGACTGTTTTGACAGAATCGCGATCCACAGAACTTCATTCCACTCTAGAATCGCGCCGCCGTCGGCGCAGCTCTGGCGCCTCGTCGGGCAAGGGGGGCACTTCGCCGAAGCGCAAGCGCAGCGGCGCCGACGAAGACGAGGATCGGCCGGTGGAGAACGGAAAGGGGGATCAGGACGAGGAAGAAGAGCGCAAGAGCCGATCCGGATCGCCCGCCGGCGGCGGGGACGACGACGACGACGCCGCCGCGAGCAGCAAACGAAGCCGATCCCCTTCGGCCGAGGTATGGATTCTAACGGCTTTTTTTGGAATTCTTGATTAGGGAACTCCTCTATTCCCTTCAGAAGAGCGACTGAGGACGACACTCTCTACAAAAGACGCAAGTGGGCCGCAGAGCAGTGTTTCGTGTTATACTTTCGTTGCGCAGGTTGTCCAGGTTGGTCTCCCCAGTATCTCTCCCATTCTCTGTTAGATAGCAAAGCGTGACGACTTCCTTAAGAAAGAATGAATGAGTTGTGTGGCGCCTGATCGTTGTTTTTGGCACTCCGCTTTGCAAAAGCAGGAGTGCTATAGGGGGCGTCGGATTGAACAGAATCATCTTACCAAGCTTTCTCGCGCTACACAAATCGGATCGCCAAGCGGTTTTTTGCGTTAGATAGGTTGAGTCGACGCGCAGCCTGGACAAGAAACTAGAAAATTCCGGTAGTGGAAGAATTTTGCGAAAATTCAAAAATTCAAATTTTTGCTAAGTAAAAAAAAAACAATAGCCCATAACTGTCGCAAAAGTGGGCCGATTTTGCTGATTTTTGGATATATCGTAGGCCCTTGGATGTTCTTCAGAGCAAGACCGGAACGGGCTCCCTAGGTGGTCCGACGCGGGAGTACGGTAGAAAATTTGAAATTTCAAAATTTTTTTCGACCTTTAAAAAATCAGAACTCGAGTTTGCGACGGCGGATCCTCGCCAACTAAAATTCTTGGAACCCGCACTTATATTGCCTTTCGTTTGAGACCAAAACCGCCGAGATCGCTCGCGCCATTCGTGAGCTACGCGGTCACAAAACTGCCGGGTTCCGAGCGGAAAATTGGGATTTTCGGCTTTGAGTGGATTTTTGGGCTGGAAAGCGTGCCGTTAGCCGCAAATTGACCATTGCAGCGTGTTCTACGTCAAAAGTTGGTCTAGACGAAGTGTCTTGACCGCTTTGAGATGCCGTACCCTGGCCGCGTCGAATTTTTGGATCCCAGGGTCAAATTTTCGAAATTGAGATTTCACGTGTTTCGGGGGTTTTCGACGACGCTGAACACGAATCCGGCGTTTGTTTTGCGATTTCGGACGCCTTTACCCTTATTTCGGCGACCGGCCGGCCAAAAATTGGGTCCCGGGGTCGAATTTTCAAAATTGAGTTGTCAGTTGTTTCTGGGCTTTCTGATGCCGCAGAACACGAATGCGACGTTTGTTTTGCAATTTACTGCATTTACGCCGCATTTTGCGTCAGAGAACACACCCAAAACATGTCCGGATATGTCCAAACTTGTCCAAACTTGTCACAATTTGTCCAAACATGTTCAAACTTGTCCAATCATGTTCAAACTTGTCCAATCATGTTCAAACTTGTCCAATCATGTTCAAACTTGTCCAATCATGTTCAAACTTGTCCGAATACGTCCAAACTTGTTCGAACACGTTCGTCGCCGCTGAACACGAATCCGGCGTTTGCTTCCGTGAAGGCTTATCATGGAGTAGTGAGACGAGCGACCAGTCTGCTTTGCTACGGAACAAGCGGAGTGCCACCCTGAAGGTCTCCTTCAGCGTTAAACTAGTCTTTGTCCGTTGTACGGTATCGCCAACTCGTTAGCGAAGCACGCAGAGTTCATTCGTCTCCCATCGTTGTCAGGTCGAACCAGAAATACTCGCTCATTCCGATTCGTTCACACAGTGTCACGCTGCACACCAGCAACCGGCGATGACAGTCCAACCAGCAGCCAACACACAGACTTCGCAACAAAGAATAGCATGACGAGATTAGGCTGTAGAGCCAGTAGATTGCCAGTTCCCTCAAGCACAATGTCAGACTCGACTTCGCTCGCTGAGCTAGGAGAGTACTCGAGTGTCAGCCAGCTCTTCAGCAGTCTGATGCTTGCTGCTTTCTCGTCGTCGGCAGATTCGTGTTGAGAGATCGTCAGGAATGCAACCAGGGCAATCAAAGCCAAGTGACACAAAAGCACGGCGAGCACAGCGACGAATCGTTTGAGCCTTCGACTTGTTCTGGACTCGTCACTCCTTCCAATCTTCTTCACGAGACACAGTTCGCACTCGGCCAATAAACTGGCAGAGACCAGCAGTAGGACGAGACCACCGAAGGAGAACGCCAAACTAAATGTTTTGGCCGAGTCGCTGAGAGGTTCCGTGCCACAGGCGTGACAATCTGTGGCGAAAGCGGCGCAGGCCGATTGTAGGATCGACCTGCGCCAAGTCGAGTTCCAAATTCGCTTCGGTGTCGTCGACTGGCTAATCAATAGCGATTCATATTCGGCCAGACCCAGCTCGATTTCGGATTCCACTCGGCGTTTGATAGGCTCAGGTTGAAAGACGGCCAAATGAGAATCGCTGAGGTCTGTCCCAAAGAAGCGCGAAGTTAATCGCTTCGCGTAGCTCTCTTGTCGTTCTGCCGCTAAGACCGCTTCTTTTCTACTCCAGTTCCTAACGGCTTCTTCTTCAAATTCGTGAAAAACAACGGCCCCAATGGCGACGTAAGCAAATGGCGCGATAATCAAAATTATTATGCCGAGGAACTTTGCTGCTGCCTTCACAATCGCTAGTTGCTTCAAGTTAGCGCAGAGCAGATTCGCCATAGTTGCGACACTCTTGTTCTGAACTCCAGCAGAGCCTAGAGTAGTTCTGCTACCATAGTGAAACAGACAGACAGAGCGGCACCGATACAAATTGAGTTTGACCTCCTCTGTCCATTCTCTCATTTTGGGTGTCGGTCTGATTCGCTTAGCGGAGGCGCAAACTTGGAACTAACACGAAGCGTCTTCGCGCATAGATGACGGAACGGATGAACGGAACTCTTGTGGAGTTTGGGCGAACACAGAAAGCGCAAGGAATGAGCCAAACAATACTCCTCCAATGAGCGCTGAAGGCGCAACGGAACGGAACACGAATGGATGCGCGAAATCGACTACACTTACTGGCTGACTAGCTGAGGGAAGGACTATTGGGCACAGAGAAAAAATACGATACGAGCTGCCATAGGTTCTGCCGACCAACGCTGCACTAATCACGTTTAGCCCAGCTAGCTTGGTAAATCTACCCTACGTAGCCTTGTGAATGGACTCGATGATCAGTCGCTGCTCCTCCTCGACGCCGGCGAGGTCGTCGTCCTCTCCCACTTCCTCGCCTTCGTGCCACGCGTCGACGTCGTCGCCGGCGCTCGCCGAGTGCACCAGGAACGACCCTGTAGTTTGAACAAGCTTCCATCCATTCCATTCCCTGTCATTCGCGCCACTCATTGTCAAAATTGTCGTCCCCGTACTCTGTCCAATGAGCGCCTCGAAGGCGGCCTCCTCATCCTCGTCCGACCAATCGTCGTCGAGCTCGTCGTCGGTGTCGTCGAAAGGAGCTCCAGAGTCGAGCGCCGCCGAAGCCGTCACTTCTGCCGCTGAAGTGTGGGATACTGCGGGTACCATTGCAGAGACAGACACGCACGCACAACTTGGAAAGGATCCTGATATGAACAATGTCCAGTGGAGTTACCGTATACCACACCCCGGACATTCAACCCCAACTCACCGTCCATCATGGCCCGGGCCCCTGGGATCCACTCGAGCCTACTGTAGTTGCGCGCGTCCCAGACGATATTCGGCGCAGCAGAACCGGCCCCTCCTTTGCCGACGCCCTCCAGTCTCTTCTTGTCGACGCTCGTCCCACCCACGACCACTGTGCAAGCGGTCTCGGGTTGGCGATTGTCCCAACGCGAGAGTAGGAGGTCGACGAAGCGACTGTCGACCAGCTCGCAGCCGCTCAGATCCGCCAGTTCCAAATGGGGACACTCGGAGAGGGGGCCGGCGCACCCAGTCGTTAGACTGATGCAGCCGCGCAGCAGGAGGTGTTTCAGCGAAGACGGGTTGGGCGAAGCGCCGCAGGGCGATCTCCATCAGGACGGCGTCGGAGACCACCTCGAGATAGCTGAGGTCTAGCTGGAAGGAAGCAAGCTCGTTGGTGAAAGCGCAGCTTCCAAAAATATGCGTTGCGCCTATGCACGGATTACATACGTCTTTCAACTTGCGCAGCAGCGCAAGGGCCGCCAGTCCCTCCCCAGTCACTCGCGAACTGACGCGAGCAAGCGACACCGTTTCCAGCTCTGGAATTGCAATAGAAATGTGACCATTTCTCAAGCTCAACACTCAACAATTGTACAGCCACCAGAGCATCCACCGCAGATAGCCTTGAGAACGGCGTCGTCCACCTTTTGGATTCGAATCGAGTTTCAACTCCGTCAGATTCTTGAGTCTGCCAAGATTCGACAGGGAAGCGGCCGAGACTTTGGAGAACGAATCGCCGCACAAGTGAAAGGAGCGCAGCTCGGCGAGACAGCGAGTGATCAAGCTAGAAAATAGGTGGTACAGAAACGCACAACTTTGCTGACGCGCGTCACATTAGTAAGGATGCCACACCTGATTAAGACTCGTCAGTCAGCTGGAAGCAGTCGTCCAAGTGGAGCGTGTGGAGTAACTTCGACTTGAGACAGAGCTCTTCGATGGCGCGCGGCTCCAGATTTCACGCAGCCGCTGAGAACCGCCTGAATGAGGGAGAATGGCAGCAGTCGCCATTAGCTAACGTTTATCACATGAATAGTGTGATAATCCGTTTGAGACCTTCTCCAAATCCAGTCCCAGCAGTCGGAAGCAGCGTCCGGCCAGTTTCCTGGCGCCAGTAAGGTCGACGGCCCCGAGTTGGGGCCAGCCCCGGAAGAGGTACCAGAAACACTTCTCGGACAGCCACCGGGCGTTGGCGTAGGTGAGAGAAGCTCAGTTGGGGATTGGCTTCGGCCACGCGACGAAGCGCCTTCCAGCCGGCTCGCACCCCCGTCAGATTGAGCTGCGAAGAGAGGGTATACGGTAGATTACAGTACTATTACAAACTCGTGTTTCTTCTTAAACGTTTTCGCTCTCCTTTTTGTAGACCGCCTCACTTCGCTGAGATCCCGGCATTCGTTGGCCACAATCGTCATGGAGAAGTCGTCGAATTGGGTCAGTGGACATTTCCAGATCCAAGCACTTCAAATAGCGTCCGCATCTAAAGAAATAACTACTGGAGAAAAAGAAAACGAGCTCAGCAGAGGCCAAAAATACCCCAGCACCTCTTCAAGATGGCGTTCAAAACGCGATTGTCCATGGGCTTCTCGCCAGAGAATATCGAGAAACTGCTCGGCATCGAATTTCAGCGCCCTGCGCTTAGACCAGCCCTGGAAAGGTGGATTTCTCGTACGCAACATACTACATTGCTACTGGTGGCATATGCCGGGTCTCGCAACGACGAGTTCAATATAACTACGGTATCATATAACGCGGCATGCGATCGCTGTAAACGAAGTGCCCTGCCCACGAGAGGATGGCCCGCACTGCATTATCTGCATCTACGTTCGCTCATCCACACTCAGAGCGAACTTACAGTTACCGTAACCCGTCGCCGTCTTCTGCTAATGCGTAACCCACCAGAGCGCAAGCTTCCATCCAGCGCTTGCAGACTCTCTCCACTTTGACTCTCTCGAATAGGGTCAAATAGGCGAACACCAACAAAAGCACATCGTTGGGCGCCCGGCCGAATCGGACCTGCTGGACTGCCATCGAAGCGCCACCACCGTGTTCCGGTGACGATCTGGCCACTGAGAAGCGACGAGGTTACAGACGCTCTGTCTTCGTCGTCGTCGTTAAAATCGACGTTGTTGCTGTCGGTCGTCGTCGCCGATCTCAATCGAGACGACGACCTCAAGAAGAAAAATTGTGCGTCTTGTGTGGTAAACACGCAACACGAACGCCCAAGGAGCCACGCACCTTGTCGACGGGCTTCAGCGCTTCTCTGGCTTTGGGCACAGCGCCCGATTGACCGCTAGTCGAGACAAGTGGGGTGACGGTTCGCCGGCGCGCCCTTCTGTCTACCAGAACGTGAGCTACCGTATTCTATTTGCGTCGAAAAGACGGCTACCGTCGCCTCACGCACCCCTTTGACAGTCATGACTCTGTCGTAGAGCTTCAGCTGCTCTTCAGGCGTCGCATCGCGAGCCGCCTTGGCCCCCTCGACCGTGCGAAAGGTCAAGGAGGCGACGCCCTTGATTCGACGACGCCTCTGGCGAGGTAGAGTGCCGTAGGGCTGCGAAGTCGACTCCTGAAGGAAGGCAAGTCATGTCATTAAAGGTGCGCGTCAGTAAAGGTGCGCGTC